>JAVIWB010000655.1:0-172001 GCA_031893035.1 Dermolepida albohirtum
TGGCTGGCAAGTGCGGGCAAGTGCGTTACCCTGCTGGAGAAGTATTTCCTTTGTTTGTCGAAACAAGCCGTTTCTCTTTGATTTTATTGTCGCTCATTTGGCTAGACGATCATCAAATATGATACCGTGGAATCAATCAATTATATCCGAGGCAGTAGCCGTTTTTGAGCGTCCATTAGGGAGTTCATCTCTCTATGTTTTCACAGTTTTAACCATTGAAAAACGAAAGAGAGGACTCTAATAGTGTCAAATCCAATTTTGATTTGGTTTCGGTTGGTGTTAAATCTTTAAAATCAAATTTCTTTGTTACTGCTCGTAACATAGTTTTTTCGATTGTTTACGAGACCTCCAGATTGGTGTACTGTCAAACACATACCAATTAACAAATCACTCTGTAGTATATTTAATCTAATGAAGGATGGTTATACAGAATGATAGAGAATATTTCGCCCACGCAATCTCTGCGTTAGATCATATTGAACCATCTTCGTAAATTTATTTTCCCTTGCAGTCTTATATAATTCTTTGCATACTACCTATCTCAATTTATTTAGTAGTTTGCCATTTAACACTTTGGGGAAACTTTATATTATTACAGAATTTAATTTATCATTCATTTTTGTTGGTCTAAATAGCTTCTTCGTTCATTAAAACAGGCGTACATATTTTTCCAATATAATAAAAAATGTTAAAATTTACAAAGCAAGCCAAAAGAAAATATAAAAATAGTGTGAATTTTATCTTTTTAAATTTCAAACAAAATATAACATAATGTGTAGGTGTCTTTTCTACGAGAAAATATATTATTGTAAACACATTTTTCATTATTAATAAGGTAACACAAGCAATACAAACTGAAAGGTTTTAATTTAAGCAGTAGAGTCAAAAAATTTAAATATACTCAAATATTGCAGAAAAATACCCCTTTACTATTATTACAACATTTTGTATTGAGCTGAAAAGCGGAAAACAAAGACAAAAGTTGTATCGATAGAGTCGTCGCTCGTACTCTATTACCAACCAGGAACAAAAAGCTAAACGCTGTTATTTACAGGGAAGATAAATTACTCCAAAATAAAAATCCCGCCATTCTATTAGGAGATAACTAATGCCGGTACGGTTATCTTTAACTTTTTATAAATACGCCAATTCTCCCCTTTCATTCTATTGATTCTCAAAGCCTTTTGTTTCCTTTTATCATACGCATTTTTTCAGAATTCGTATTATTAAGCAAAACAATTACTCTTAATATATACAATAGCGTATGTAAAATGAAAATAAGTATATAATTATCTTTGTTAAACAGTTGACTGTCTAATCTTGTTTTTCAGATACTAATAAAGTATTCATAGTGTGCAAGACAAACTAATACTAAAAGACTACTTTATTTTTCTGTAACTATATTGTAGTTTGAATATAAAGCACCGTAAATGTTGAGTTCTATAGTCTCTAACAGAAATGGAACCTGAAAGTAACAAATAAAGGTATAATGGTCGTCAACGATTGAGTTTCGTTTCAGATTGCCTAGATTTTTATGTCGCGTTTACATATTCTGTATGAAACAACATTTTTCTAAAATATTAATGGCAGTTCTTTACGTAAGAGAGAGATCTATTTCAGAAATGTAAAAGATTCCTTGGAAATATTATACAATTTATATAACATTGCGGTCTTGCGAATGATATAATGAGAGAAATGAAGGAACTTTTATTTAAATGTAAATTTGTATTGCAAACAGAGACAAGTTTGTGTTTAGGCAAACAAAGTATAGTCAAAATAATACTTCAGTTTTTATTTAAACTAATATAGAATTTGTTAGGAATATTTAGAATTCTTGAACAAAGTATCTACTGCTATTGGTGTAAGAATGATGGGTATTTAGAAGATGCTTGCACAGTTTGCGTACGAAACCAAATAGTTTCACAGGTACCAGTTGTAATTATAATAAATCTTCTCAGTAGGGAAAGAGAGTTTATAAGGATGGTTATGCGTTTTCCAGCAAGGCATCGTTCAACACATATATGACTAATGATTAATGAGCATAACACAAGAAATCATATGCAGATTCTATTAAGTAAAAGAGAAAACTGCGATCCACGTACACTGCTAATATGACGGCTAGTAATGAAAGCAGTTGGTATAAGTAGGAGATGAGTATCCTAAAACAACAAATAGAAAGCTCGCAGCGAAATAGCTTTATGACCACTTCATATAAATCAATTAAATCTAATCAGTTGTAATTATATAAGTGTAGTTCTACATTATCCAAACAAACTTTGGTCCTTTGTATTACTGATAATTGGTCTTTGAAGTCTGACAACAACTAAAGATAATAGAAATACTAATAAGTCAAAATAACATTTAATATGCAAATTTTGTTGGAGACTGTGGCTAAGTGAATAATCAAAAAGATAAACAACATCTTACTACATTAATATTTGCATGGTTGATATATATTTCGACAACTGAATTTACATCTTCACTAGAAAATAAACACAGTATAGTGTGGATGTCATGTTGCTCGACTTTTTCTGTGTGAGCTTTATTGCTAGCCTATGTCCAACAAGGCGTTTATTTTCTACTGAAGATGACACCTTGGTTAACGAAATTCGTATCTAAACTACAAATATTTTTGTGATAAACGATTTTATAGCTTTTTGACTAACATTTAATATGTCTGTAGAAACCATGAAAATAACCACCTAGTGGTACTACAATAGTGTTATCCTTATACTCTTGATAAACGATTTAAAAATATTGAAATTATGAGAATGAAATTTGTTTAGAATTTAAAATAAAGACATTTAGCGCATAAAGTTATTGTAGGTAAAACCTAACAAAAGCGTACTACAAATTTGATCAAAATAATTACTGGTATTACAATACTGAAGGGCACACCGACCTTTATATGATATAAAATGGAGCTTTCACTACCTGGCTATATCTGGATGAGCTTCTGTAACCCATTATTCTATCGTATATAGCAGTAGTTGAAGAAAAATGCATTTTTATAGACGACAATGCTCCTCCCCATCGAGCAAACATCGTTAATCACGAATTTCATTAAATCGATATAGAGAGAATGGAGTGGAGCATGCTTGGTGTGTTGTGAGAAGATGCGTTACTGCACAAAATATACCATCTATAATGCTTCAAACATTACGAATTGCTATCAGGGAAGAATGGGATATAATTCTCCAAGCAAATTCGACATGCTAACCCAATCCCTGTCTTTAAGTTGCCAAACATTTTCAGATGTTCATGGAGATCATACACATTTTTAATCTATTTTTGTTTAATTATTATGGCAATAATACTTCTATAAAATTGAATATTTCCATATTTTTACTACACTAGTAATGTCAATTTACTAATTTTCCAACAAGATCACATTAGATCTTTAAAAACAAGTTAAAATACAATAATGTATTCAAATACTTGTTCACTAATATGCTAAAATAAAAAAATAATCTAAAATCAACGCTTTGCTTAAATTTACTATCATTTTTATGAAACACGCGTTTACTGTTTTAAGCAGTATATGGTACAATTAGGTCCTCTTTTACTTCAAGATATAATTTTCTTATGCCTAAGTATTCACTTCTTTTTTAGTGTATTGTTGCAACATCGCCCCGTTTATTATGTTGTTGCCAGTTCGCTTAGTATAATTACATACAAATAAGTCAAGAATCGTTGAATGAAAATAATTGTATAATTAATTATATTGAGTAAGAAAATATCAGAAAGAAAAGGAAATTATATATGAAATGCTGTGGGCATTGTTTAATTTTCCCATAAGTTAATTTAAACGCAAGTCGTTCCAGATGAAAACGAGTAAAAACACAAGTTTGTTCTTTCTGTTCTCGACTAGTGTACCGTAATATCTTCGGACTGGCTGTGTTTTTTACAAAGTTGACTGTCTTTATCCCCCACGGTTCCAGTCTCACAAGAACACATCTGTTACCACTTTTTCTTGTATTTTCTCATTTAGAAGTAAGTGGTTGCGGTATGTGTGTGAGTTCCATTAGATTTTCGCGAAACCGAGAAACGCAAAAAATCTTCTTGGCGTTTTTTGCGTACTAGATTTTACGACCAGCAAGCATCTGCCGCCCAAGTTTGTGATATAAAATCTCTTCCATCGATTTCTTTCGAACGATATGCCAAAATACGGACGTGAAATTCTGTTGCTTGCATGTTGGACTTGAAATCGAGCAAACGCAAAAAAAATTTGATTTAATGAGACACCGACAAAAATTGTAATCGAATGGATGATTTGACACATGATATTAATTACTAGTAACGAATATAAATAAATGCTGCCTTCTACCTTTTGTAATGTATCACTAGAAATCTACATTATTAAATCCAATGTTTAAGGTAGAGTAACCTTAACAGTATTTAACAATTTAATTAAGTTCCAGCCATTCGCAGTAGACAGTAAATATATGTAAAGGTTTCTATTACATAAAATTTAAACAACTTACAAAGAACACAACAAATTTTTGTGTATGCTTGGTATTAATATTACGTAGCAAGAGCATATTGATTTTTTAAATTAATTCAAAAGTATTATATATAGTCATATATAGTGTCGTAGAAATATTGATAATGAAAGTTGGGCAGCATTCGTATCCCTCCCAGATTAAAGCTTCTTAAAGTTCAACTTATTTAAATCTAAATCATTATAAGACTTAAAAGACTTAATAATAGAAGAATAAATAAAATTTGTTAGAAAATTAAAATGATATTTCGTAAACAGAGAATGCTAATCCTAAAGACTTTCACTTAATCGTCATTTAGCTGTCGCTTATGTTTATGTATAATAGAAAATTACTTCGATTCGAAGGCTACATCCAAGTTTACTTTGAATACACAGCTTGCTGCCAATTATGTAAAAACGTAAACCCGCACTAATTTCTGTCTTCTACAAACGATTTCTTCTACAAACAATGCCTCCAGAATTTACTAGAATAAACTTAACACAATCATTTATTTTAAGTAGAAAGTTGTACAGACAAAAGTTAAATATAAGCTAAAATAACATATGTGATTTGTTTTAGAAGATGATATTGAATCATATTTTCTAGATGATTTAACTTTATTGTTTTTCTACAAGCAGTCGCTGAAAATAGTGTTGGTATAATATCATTTAAAATAAATATTTTTCAATAGTTTCTGTGCATAAATTTACGACAGAAGCTTGTATAATAAACCATCCATTTTTTGCTTTCGAAAAGTATTTACCACTATAGTAGTAGGCTTAAGCCTGTTAGCGAAGCAATATTTCTCTGAAATTTAATTTAGTTCCTATTACTTATGACTAGATATTAATATAACTAAGAGTAGAATTAGAAATTAGCTTTTTAAAAGGAGTCTTGAAAAACAGAATATTATGTCGCACATATATTAATCCACAATAAAGTAGAGCCGGGCCGTAGATTGTGTAATTCTAGCATGATCCCTTGCTGGACAGTCTAAGTATTAGTAACTAAAAGTTGGTGCAGTATAAAAACGCTCAATGCGAACTATACCTTGCCTCAGAATAAGGAATGGTTCAAATATTGCGCAAAATGGTACATGTTTTTAAGAAATTTCATTGATTCTTGAGCAGGCAAGCTTAATATGGAAAAATAAAAACCAGGTTTCGCTACATTTCCTAAGTCCGTTTAATTACATTCTTACATTTATTTAGTTCTTTTACTGTATTATTAAATAAACTTGTACTTTTAAGTACAAGAATAAAATAAGCAAACACCGAGGTGCAAGTAAACCCTTAATATCACTACCCAAACAACGTCAACGACTGGGACACCTGACGCATGAAGAAAAACATACCGTTTTAAATATGTATAAAGTGTTACCATAGCAACCTCCAACAATGAAAACGACAGTAATTGTAATGAAAATCCCTGGAACTCTAAGTAAGTTGTACATATTACTTCCATAATAAATAATTATAATTAATGTATTATAGGGCTGGCAAAATCAAGTACATATTCCGTTATTAAGGAATATAAACAGGCTCATGTTTCCTGAACAACAAGTCAGTAAGCATTCGAATCTTCGAGAATTTGATACAGCAGATGATGCACGGTTTTCTTTTTAGAAACGATCTTCTTACACTTGTTAAAATAATGGCAGAAATAACAAGAGATACCATACCAAAAATGACTTGAGCAACTCTACAAAGATTCTAGAAATTCATTAATTCCAAGCGTTATTAAAAAATTTATCATATTTCAACAGTACAATACCGAATTTATATTTCAGACATGTCGAGTGTAGCATAAAAAATACGCTAGTAGATAAGGATAAGGAAACCAGGTGTAGAAGAAAATATCTGGCAATAATAAAATGCTACAGTGATGAGGGTCGCTCAATATTCGAGACATGTTTAGATGAGGGACAAACAAAGGAAAAAGTTTGAATTGATGCAAGTACATCAAATGCAAGCTTTCGTCGAAGAATTGAGTGGATTAAAAAAATCTTAATGGTAAAGGTAAGCGATTAATAATACTCCACATAGGAACTGAAATCAAATTTGTGAATGGATGGATGTTACTTTTCGAAGCTAGACAAACAACTGGCTACCATGATGAAATGAACACTATTATTTTTGAAGAATAGTTTGAACAAGTGTTGCTTAAATTGCCAGATAATGCTGTTATAATGATGGACAATAGATCATATCAACTTCTTCATGGAGGAAAGCCGCAATCCAAGATTGGTTACATTCCGAAAATATTGAATTTAATGCAGAAATACGTTGCATACTGAATTATATATCATAAGAAATAGTATTATATATATATATATATATATATCTATAACGGCGAAAGTGCAGCTGCTGTAAATAAAACTGTTTGGAGATTACCACCATGTCATTGTGAGCTCAATCCAATTGAAATGATTTACAAATTAAAAGTGAAAGTTACTTCAAAAAATACTACATTCAAAATACCAAATGTACGAGAACTTTTGATGGAAATAACTACAAACAATAATTGGAAAAATTGTGTCGCCCATATATTTAAAGTAGCAAAAAGAAAAAGTTATTTATTATTGTCCAGCACAAGTGAAACCGATTAGCTTATGCTGATCATGTTTCTATGTTTATAATCTTTCTTGCTGTATTTTTGATGTACATTTATAATAAATTTTAAAGTCGTTTACGTTTTACTTTGCCTTTTCAAACAATTTTGATATAAATACCTATAGTTTATAATTTACTTCATTCTGAAGTGAAAATTTCATAAAATATTTATAAGCTGGAGTTTACCGGAAGTAGGTTATGTCAAGCAAAGTATTTATTCTTAATTTTGGATATATTGAGCATATTAATAAGAAAAGTAAGTTTTGTACAATTATAATTTTACTAAAATAAATTCCTTTGATTTAGAACAAACAATAAAATTTAATATTATTGACAAACTACTACATTCACAACTGTTTACGTTTCGTTTTTATGGCAAGTTACATTTTTAAGCTGTGTTCCAAGTTTCAGCCGTATATTTGAATCACTAATTCAAAGATAAGATGCAAGTTGAGAGCATAAAAATGAATCCTGGAGACCATGCCAAAGGGTGGTCTACACCATAGAAATGTTGTTAATATGATATATTTCGAAAGAGATGCCTTCCATTCATTGCTTGTTCTAATAAAATCATCTACTTATTTTCCTATTGTACTATTTGATAACTAAATAGAGCAGTTCAAGAAAAATAATTATTAATAATAAAAATAGCATTTCATCACGATCATGTGGAAATCAAACGGAATTAACGTGAAATATTTTTACCCATCGTCTTTCTCCTCCCGAGTTAGCACTGACTGTTATTGATTACCAAACAGTTTAATTGAAAAAACTTGGCATCTTTAAAAGTTGTAAAAGTTACAAAGTGGCATTACTATATGAGGCTTAGGTGTCTAGTTTGGAAACAGTTAAATAAGCTGTTGAAAGAACTCAACGGTTTTCAGATTTAATAGCATGTTTTCTATTTGAAGAACTAAATTTTGCAAGTTTAGTAGAGAACGACGGCTATTATTGTATGGTATTAAAATATCTTTAATCGCGATGGGATTTAAACGCACACTAATCTGGTTCATATGATGCTTCGAAAATGCCGCATAAGAATATATCTAACAGAAACGTGGATAAAGTTTGGAACGAAATTAACTATATTTATATGATTATGAAGTTCCATTAAAATCTAAGAAACTAAACACAGTTTTAATTAAATATTAAAAATTTAAAATAAACACTTAAATATTGACAACTGCAAATAACCAACTACAAGCCGCACTAGTAGTTAATAATACTTAATAATACTTAGTATAGTATTTGTTATTATAGTATAGTAGTACTTATTACTTATTGAGCAAACCTCGGATCGGTGAACAAATTGATATCAGATCATCCAGTACAGCACCTTAGTAAATTTCAGTGTTAATATATGTAATTGCGGAGAAATACAGATCATACGCAAGTATAGGTCTACTTCAGGAATGCGCACCTACTTAAACGAATCTACCTTTTTCTCCTGCCTCCTTTACCAGGAAATACCGTGTCTCAAGCTTAAATTCCTTTTTCAAATCATGCTTCTTACTCATTTCTATAATTTTCCAACCTGTTTAGCCAATGCGGAAGAAAATAGCTAACAGATCTCTAAACTAAAGCCTGAGAGAGGCTTTTATCCAGCAATGAACAGTACGAGTTTGTAATGACAGACTACGATACATGCCCAGATGGCTCTTAGCTCTTACAATTTGTACATAGCGTTGATATTATCGAATTCTAGGCAAGTATTAGGTTTTATACATTTCTTCTAATTCCAGTAGTCGTATTTAAATTAAGTTTGATTATTTTCAAAGTTATACATGAATTTAATTAAGGCAATATACTGACTGCATGTCTATTAAAACAAATAGAACAGTAAAGAGTCGTTTATGTATTTACATATGTATTATCCTCTTGTAGTACGAAAGCTTGATAGAATATAAATTGTGCCAGTAGAATTTCTAGTGATTGCGTTATCTATTAGTTGACATAACAAGGTGTACATAAAACTATTATGGACTGTTATAAATAAAAGAAGAAAAGTTAATTTCAACATTTATCTGAAAATAAAACACAAGCATTCACAGCAAGCAAGAATCAGGCAGCAGTAAATGCTAACCAAAAGTGAAAGTTTATTAATGTATGATCTAATCTATTACTATTTTGCTAATTTCAATCTTCGATGTTGAATTACATGTGTGATTTTTGCACAAATCCTTAATCAACAGATGAACAAGAAATGTCTTAATTAGTAGCTAATAAATCATTTCTGAAAATGCTAATAAAAATACTATTTATTTGTATAGGAAATTATTATTGCCATTTAAGTAACTTTATTGCATTCACTTCTGGATCGGAAATCTCAGTTGATATGTTTATATTTTACTCCCTTTTATAAATAGAGATGTCAATCGTTGCTACAAAGACATTCCATTACAAATCGATATCGTGTTACATTCCTAATAGATTATGTTACTTTTAAGTTTTAATACTTTTCAAATTAAGCATTCCAGCGTTAACTAGTATAATAATAAATACCGTACTTAAATTAACGCCACATTCACCCCATTATAAATATCTGAATGGGCTGATTACAGGATCATTTAATGAGACGGAACTGAAGCAGCAGAAAGCCGTACATCAAGAGTAATTTGAAAACGGGATCTATGCTCGGTCACCGTTGCGATCAGGATCTCACCAAACCATTCAATTGATAATGGGGTTCTCTCATTAAAAATCCACCGACCTCCGATACTGACTGCCTGATCTCTTTGATAATATAATTGGTTAGGTAATTGATTATTCAGGACCTGTACAATCACGGGTATTTAATGAACTATGATATTTCTCGCTCTAGAGAATTTTTGTTTGATTTCTTTCTCGTTTATAATTAGTAGTTAAAGGCTTCCGTATATTGTTAGGAATGCTGATTAATATTTTGCGTTTTCAGATTAAAATAATTGGAAAAACTTACTACCAATATATTGGTGAAAATATTTATTTATTACTTTTTCAACAACTTGTGACTTATTGTTTTTGTTGATTGTCTGTTCTCTTTTTTCATACTTAACAAAATAAAACGTTTCTTTAATAGTTAAAATCAAATTCTTCCAAATATTTCAATTCCTAGAGTATGATTCTATTCTAAAATTTTGGTTTCCCGAAAATATCCAGAAAATGTCTTCTGTTAACTAGTAAAAATTCCTAAAAACTAAAATGAAGGAGTATTTATCGAACCATTATTATGTCCAAGAATATTTAGTATCGCCTATTAAATAAAGTAAAAAATTTATATTGTAGAACAGTCTTTCAGTTACTGCACTGGTCTTTTGCTTGCATGAAGGTATGTGTCTGCACACTATTCTGCTGAAAAAATGGGTCTACCGCTCACTGAAAATATTGAATTAACACTGGTCCAAGAATATTATTGTATTGTATTTAATGTTTCTTGATTTACTACTAGGGAAGATCTATTTCTATGGTAGGTAGCCCTCCGTAACACCATCACACTTTGAATAAGAGCCGTGGGTCACTAAACAGAAACTTTAAGTATCTTCATTCTGTGGTACGTCTTCTGACCATTTTGTAACCATTAAAAACCCGTAGACAAAATTGAGTTGAATACTAAAGGCAACTCGATTCCATTCCTCATTCCAGTGCAACCTTTCTTTACACCACCCCAGGCGTTCAATTTTTTGGAGTCGAATTGGAGATAAATAAAAAAGAACGATCCGTAGAATCTAAGCACAGAAGATTGAAGTATTCGATATATAAATCGTATAGATATTTGTTGACTAATTAAATTTTTTCATTTATCACCAATTCCTCTTATTAACGAGACCATTGCTAAGAGCCATAAGCCGACAAGCATGATCTTCATAATCAGTGATGCGAAAAAGATGTCCATGTCGCAAACATCGTCGTTCCTGATTGTTTTCTGTCTACCTTCACTAACGTAGGATAATATACATTATGTCTAATAAAATCAGCAATATCATGAATGGATAAACCAATTTCTCGTAAGTCGATTACTCTTCCAAGTTCAAACTCAGTTACTTGATAAAAATTTGCATGTTGTCAAATAGGGGTTATTCTTTTAACTCTACTTCAATTAAGTAAAGCTATAAGTATGTTCAGCAATGCATAAGTAAATATTGTCAACAGGAAAATAAAATACTTTTCATATAATTGCCAATGTTACCTTGAGTAATGGAATGTGTTTTTCTCAAAATTTTCTCGCTTATTATTACGAACAAAATACATCTTTCTTGAAAATTCACTTACTAGGTGTTCATTTACTTATGACGGTCAGTATATTTTAAAATGCCAAAAATACTGTATTACAAATTGAAATTGTCTCGTGTCTCTTAAAGTAAAACGAGGTTAGAAGAAATTTGCAAAAAAAAGTGCCAAAAATAAAATATCTGTCGCCAATATTTACTCTCTTTTACGCATTGTCGATTTTCGCTAGAATTACACGTAACAAAGATCTTTTTCTATGTTTACGAGAATTTGTAAAGCTTCTGCAACAAAGCACCCTCTTCATCACTAATGTCTGACATAGTAATCCAACGATATACAGGTCTCCACAGGTTTACCAACTTATACGACTGTAACCGTTTTAGGAAAATTTACTCCATACGCCTATATGGAGAACACTTTTAACACCTCGCCATAAATTATTCGGCATTAGCACAGCTGTTTGTGAGAACCATGTTTTATTGCTTTATATTACATACGACCTACGTACAAACTTGCAAACGGGTTTCAAACGAATTTCCTTCTCTACGGGGTCATAACATAAGAGAATAGGAGAAATTTTAAGGTAATTTAAATAGGCAATTTAATATATAATTAGAGATTTATAGAGATTTCCGTAAATGTACTATTATTTTAAATAAAATTATGGAATTATCAAAACCGTTAATGGATTGATTAGCAAAATAACTTTCTTGAAACTATTAAAGTATTCCAAAATAAAATGATTTAATCAATGCTAATAATATTTATAAATAAAAGGGCCAATAAACTTTTTACTCTGATGAGATTACATAGTTAATTTTTAACTTAAGATTTATACGTTCCTATATAAATACATTCGCATTCAAAGAAATGTGTTCATTAAGTCACAGGACATACACATTTTTAACTATCGCATCATATTACTCAAATAATTGTTTTTCCAATATATTCAGGTTCACTAATACTCCCACGATTAATCACTAAACTGGATGTTGACCGAACTCGTCTTAAAATGGCTTTCTACAATAATAATTTATTGTAGATGATATCAGCTGAGTTTCAAATCTAATTATTTGCAGTTTATATGTGTCTTTGCTAATTAGGCCTTCTGTCTAAGGGTATACCTAAATATTATTTAACCTCGTTGAGTTATAGAAGGTTGCAGTTATTGATACTTGCTGGCGGGCATGTTTGTTTGGACTTTGTAAAAGCGTTGTTTGTAGATTTTCGTTCACTTTCTTCGATTCGACATTTCTTTAACCAGTCCTGGAGTCTACTTAGATTAATTTGAAGGTTCCATGGAGCCGATATTGAATCGGTATGACAGCCAAGTATAGTATTGTAGAAGTAACGCCTGTATATTTCATCTGAAAATTTCTTGAGGCTGATTCTAGGTTTCTATAGGAAGCAAGTGCAGAATTGTAAAAGTAAAGTGTGTAGTTTAGATCCCTTTTTTGGTATTTCTTTAGGCAGTCTTGATATCTACGGAAATTAATTTGAAGATTCTTTGAAGCCGATATTGGTTCCGTATGAGAAACAAGTACAATATATCGCCAGAAAATGTTTTAACAATCGTCAATTGTTTTCCTTGACAAGGAAATACCTTTCGGATAGTTTGCATTTCACTAATAGATAATTAATCAATGACCTGGCCTTTCTTTAAATCATAGTACTTTCCTGTGTACCAAATCTTATCAAAAGTCTGTGTGATATGTAAAATTACCACTAGGAAATGGTGGTTAGGTCCTATTTTGATTTTGTTTGATTAGATAGAAAATACATTTAATATTATCATCTAGAAGTTTATAATTTACTGACGAGGCACCGCGAATAATAAGAGTATTTTAAACAAACAAAATATGTGCAGAAATTCTACTACCCTTGCTATATTTTGTAACAAAGGGTAATATAACGTAACGAACAAACTTCCACGCATTCAGTCCATAAAAGCAAATGCTTCAATAAATGCACGCGCGAAAATATTTTCCACGTTATTTCGCTTATTTATTGGCGTTCGAATAAAATCAATGTTCAAATTTTGATTGATATTCCTCAGTTACGATATGGATCGCTGGTTATTACATATCGTATTATAATATTCTATGAAAAACGATATTTCTGAAAAGATAGTGTGAACTGCCACTTATCGAAGTGACGTTCTTCTCTAAGCAATGCTAATAAAAAATGTGTTAGTGTCAGTGCTAATGGACATTATAACATATTTTCTCAACAAACATTATCTGTGGTATAATGCCTCTTTGACTTTGTTTTAAGTTTTTAAATATA
The DNA here is from genome assembly GCA_031893035.1 of Dermolepida albohirtum. NCBI lineage: Eukaryota > Metazoa > Arthropoda > Insecta > Coleoptera > Scarabaeidae > Dermolepida > Dermolepida albohirtum. The sequence continues at coordinate 13,586 of JAVIWB010000655.1, forward strand.
CATACTGCTACAGTTGTGTAATGTTTAGGTATTGTTTCAGATTAATATAAAAAAATACACAAATTTATAGAAATAAATTGAGAATAAACTAAGTTCTAAACTAAGTTTCAAACGCATCGCTTAATTTTTTGAGAGGAAATAAATTAATTGAAATATAAATGTATTTTTTTAACTATAATTTTGATATTTCATTTTTACCTTTTCATTTACATGTATTATAGTTTCTTAATCTATTCCTAATCTCTTTTCTCCTATATATTCATCTTCTTTCTTACTAATCCACGAATTAATTTTGACTTTGGCTGTACATTCAATACTCGCTTTCTTTTTACAACTTATATAATGATTCGCAATTTACAAATTATTTATTAAATAAATAAATAATAAAAATAAGTAAGTTCTATGAAAATTAAATAAAAAAATTTATACACTACTTAAAACAATTAACAAAAAGTACGCTAATCAATAAAGCACTTACAAATGTTTATGCAAACCTTTTTAAACAAGAAAACGAATACACTGAAGTATCTCAACATGCTTAACGAATGTTTTAAAACAACCGTTGCTGGCATGTATAAAAGCGCACCTTAACATGTTCCTCGGTCAGTACCCAAGTTCACCTTTGTGATTAATACTGAAAATTTGCAATGTCGTCTGAAATGAAATTACATGACTATCGAAGCTTGGAGAGCCATAGGTCGAGTAGAAAGTAGAGGAACATAACTAAGTGCTATTGAAGTAACTGGAGTAAGCCAATGAATAAATTCTAGACCTTTAGTTTCCAAACAGCGCTTCTAAAGGTTTTTGAAAACTGAGGATGCGCAATGAATACATTGGCAAAGTCAGCGAACATCGACAACAACCTACAACCTAGATTCGAAATTACTTGTCTTGTGTCATTGGGTAATGACTGTCAACGCAAACAACTATAGGTCGTTCGCATACATCTGGCTTACATGTCCGAATACCGCTGATTTGGATTCCTCTTAAAGAGCTTAAAGGAGGCGATAGAATGTGACCAAATAAGCACATCGTTGTGACTCCAAATAAGGACGAGTATTATTCATGAATCTACATATACATATCTAGGTTGCAGCCAGATAATAAGCATATTCTGATTTGTCCAAAATTTGCGCAAAACGAATATCAATATGAAAATGATAGAGTTGTGGTATGGACTGGACATTGTGCGAGAGGACATCCTAGCTGATAGGGCTCCAACTCTTCAGAAATATACAGATGAAACTATGCGATCAATTATTCTTCCGTACGCAGCAGCAGTAAGAGAAGAATTAATTTTTATGGACGATAATGCTTATCTCCATTGAATAAACATCGTGAACAACGATTAATGAAGTTGGTATAGAGAAAAGAGAGTAGGCAGCTATATTCATAATGGTCGACATGCTAATTCTGTCCATGTTAATACGATGTCATACGTTTTTGGTGTCTGTGGATGTCATGAATAATAATTATTGCATTAAATCTTTTGTAAAATTGCGTATGTACACTAAAAATGCAATATTTTATATTTACCCAAAGAGATTACACTAAAACTTTTCCAAACAAGTTAAAATAAAATAGTACGTTCAGATATTGGTTCACAAGTACATTGAAACCAAAAAATAAAATTAAGTCGCCTTTTTTAATTTATTACCATTTATATGAAATATTCTTCAATTGTTTTGTCCTGTACTTAATGAATACTAGAAAAATTTACATTTTACATCTTTTTATATGCAAATGAGTGTTCGCATATTTTTGTATATTTTTTATATTTTTTCGTACGGATATTTTGTTGTAGTTTTCCAGGTGCGACACTATTTAATTATCTACTGTTGTTGTCGAAATACATATGCAGAATACGAAAATTAATGTGTAAAGGGGTTATATTAAAGATTATAATTTCCAAAAACAGTTTTTGCAATGAAGAAAAAGCTAAAGGCACGGTTGGAACCTGCATATCTTCAGATATTATTTTTTTTCAATTGTTTTTTATAACTTAGTCATTCAGGGAAGTTTCTTCAACTGGACAAAAATTATTTTAATTGATTGTTTTCTATTCTGTATAAATAGTTTTAAATTCTACACATGAAATTCAACATTTTCCATGCATAAAGCCAACATTATTTATATTTTGTTTGCTTGTGTGTGTGTACAAGACATATTAAAAATAAACAATAACTAACTTGACCCATAACACTCATGACGATATATATATATATATATATATATATATATATATATATATATATTAACTCCTTATCACATCTTGCTTCTTATAACTGTTTTTGTTACCAAAGAAGGTTAGTAAAATTCTAACGCATCTTTAACACACCGTTAAAAATTTGTCACTTTCCATCGCAGTGGAACATAATGCAACTAATTCCTAAATTTAGTAAGGCTGCCATTGAAGTACTCCCCCTACTGGCCAATAGAGTTGCTACCGATAAATTCAAAACTATTTAAAAAACTTTTTTTGAACAAACATATATTACTGCTACATCTCATATCTCTTATACCAGACTTTAAACTTGGCTTCAAAAACCAGCACAACACGGTTAAACACGTACGTCGAATAGTGTGCATCATAGATTTGATCTAAGACAATCAAGAGTTCTGTTCAGTAATACGATATACATAGACATTACCCAGGGTATTGATAAGATCGGTAATCTTGGGTTTTTATTTAAATTAGACAAAATTGATCTCCTAACTGATATCAATTTTTAAGTTCTTATATGATGGACATTTTCAAAACCATGCATATCTAAATCTTGTAACGACAGGAATATATTTTAAGATAAGTTTTCTCTTTCGCAATACGGAGTGTCGTTATATATGTTCTGATTTTTCTTTTCGTGATAGAAGGGGTTGCAAATACAGGATTCTTAAGATAGAAGGTTCTTTATAATTAATTATGTTTTTGAGATTAAAACAATATATGATCTTTATAAAATTCCTTTTATTAATAACAAGTATGTTAATCCAACATTTCAACTACATTTTATATTTTAATTGAACACATTTATTATATTTTTATAAATTTTCTAAATGCAAGATCTCGACTACATTGTAAAAACAAGCAGAGCTAAGCATAGTTTCATTCTATTGCTTTTTCCCATATTCTCGTTTACCGTAAAGTACGTTTAAAAGTGCTGTTATCTTTCTATGAATAATTTACATTTCCTGAGGATTTATGCAGTTTAATTTCACAGATTTAAATAACACAGCCAAGTTTTATATAATTTAAAACGTAAATAATAATATATCTGTGTGGTACAGATTTGTTAAATTGCTACAATTCTAATATGAAAATCATCGCATTTACTAGATTAAATGAATGATATATAATTGTTTGAATTTACAAAGAAATAAATTGGAATTATTACTAGAATTTTAATAAATAGTTATAAATAAATATATAATATTTCGTAACAAATCACATTGCTCAAATTGAAACATTAATATTGCAGCAAAATGTTACTACAAAATTTTGTGTTAATAAAAATTCTTTTGAATGATTTTTTGTTGTTAATATATGTATTATATGTGCTATTAATTTATTATTATAGAATTTCTATATTTAATATTATTATCTTGATATAAATTTTAATATTAACGATTTTTCCTATTTATAACCAACATAATAAGCCTGTAACAATCCATTATATATTATGCATATATAATACTTTTAAAATTAAATGTTCATACCGTTTAATATTTAACCATTTAATTTGCAAATTAATATAATGTATTTGTCATGTATTACTAAAATTTAAAATCTCTGCTTTTAGTTTATTAAAAATATTTTTAAATATAATTTCAATAAAAATTTAGTTCGATGAACTTGAAATATTTAGTTTCACGAACCGACATCAAACATCAAAGCATTTGAAATCCAATCGAGTAGAAACGGAATAGATTAAACTAGCATTGTTTTAGGGTCTCATTCTCTGTAATTTATGAGAGCATATGGGACGCATTTTATGACACAATGGAAGGCCCTAAACTTTTCCTTCAAGATGCAACCGTGAGTTTACGCTATCGTTGATTGTTTCGGAGGAGTCGGACAGCATAAATTCACTTCTTACATAACGGATGTATACACATACATACATACGTATATATATATATATATATATATATAAGATAGAGAGATCAATATAACAACACCGTACACCGTCCGAGTTTGGATTGGAATTTATTGACTATTTTAGAATTTTATAGCGAAATAAAGAATCATTCGTTGTCTCTTTCACTAACCTCAGCTTTAGATGAGATCATCAAAGTATCCCATACTTATTTGTATACAATAAGGAGTGGCAGCGTGGTAGTATTGGTTAATATTTGCTTTTAAAATTTAAATGTCTGCATCTTTGTATTTTTGTTTTACTTTGTTATTAGCGTTGATTTTCCAAACTAATTAAACATTGCATTTTGTTTACCTTATTATTATTATAATTACTCGAACCAAAATTCAATTGGCATCCTTATCTGGTTATATGGAAATACACAGTTCGCTTAAATCTTTGTTTGTTTTTTGTTGTTATAATTAAATTTAGAAAATGAAGAAGAATTTTTTTCATATCCCTCGAATAAAAATTCCTTATCCATATTTTTTTCGTGTACCCTCCCTTCTCTCAGTCTTTATATTTTTTATATTGAACGCTATTCGTATCAACCAACTTTACCATTAGTTCTCGTCCTCTAGGCAGCTTCTTCTTTTATATCTAGAAACATGTTCCTCAAAGCTTTTTTGTCTCAAATTTTCAAAATTATCAACTCTGTTGATTCACCTTCCACAGTTTGCTCTTAAGGAGCTTTACTAGTGTTATAATTGTCTAGTAAATACCCTAATCGTTCAGCATTTATCGTGCAGCATTTATAATCAAATATCTTAATCGTATCGTTTGTAATTTTTTCTTAAGTTTCTATTTTCCTTATCTTTACTATAGTGACTTCTATTTAATTGAATGCTTCATTTTTCCCAAAGTATAGATTTCTTTCAAGGTAGAAAATTTCAATATTATTTTTGCACTTGTTTTATTGTATATATAAATTTAGTTTATAGTCGGATATATTTTTTTTTATTTTATATGTTTTTTAATATTTTCTAATTTCTTTTTTCTCATATTCATATGCAATTATCTGATATTGATAATTGTATATCACTCGTTTTTATTATTCTTTTCGTTTGAATATTCTTGTTCATAGTCAAATGTGATAATATGTGTTTCATACTTTATTCCGTTTGTCAATTCTCTACTCTCCATCTCAAAATGAGCACCGAATCTTCAAATGCAACAAAAAAGCACCTGCAACCCTGTCAAATTATTCTGAAATGTAATTTTCCTCCATTTTTAAAAGTTGTTAATTTTAATACTTGTTCAAACATCAATTATTTATTCAATGCTTTATAGTTTGTTTATATATCATCGTGTTATTACCCCCGGAATAGAGTATTTAGACCCCGTTCGAAACTCAAGAATAATCAATAATCGCGTCCTGATACCGACAACACCTTATCGGCGGCAAAATTACCTAGCGAGAACTGAAAATATATAAATAAAGTTTAGCTTGAATCGTTAAAATACAATATCCTTTCGAACACGCACATAGTCATATCTTTCAAATTACAATCTTTGTTATACAAATACGAATGACGCTCTTTTGTACGTATAAAATAAATAAACATGCAAAACAAAATTTTATTCATTTGTCATCTGTTAAGAACTTAAGTATTTTTTCATAGTTTATATTTAGTTTATTAATTTCGTATATGTATATGTATTTTTATGTTTATTTAATCTATTTTGTATACTTACTTATCTAAATGTTAACATATATTCAACCGGACAGATTCATAGTGTGTCTGCATCTATAAGGTTACCATGCCTGCGCCTCCCAATAACATATATTACAATGCGAACATATATGACACCGATACTCTTCATTCAAATTTGGCAGCAGCACGACCATATATCGATTTAAGACTGTGAACATCGTCGGTACATCAACGCAATACACGATAGCGGATAATACTCTTTATACAAGTGATCTGCAGCTATAGCAATTGAAAAAAATCAAATAGAACTGACACTTTCATGGAATGATTTGGGGTATCGTGAGTGGGGAAAAATTTCACAACACTAGGACCGGCCTTAATTTTGCTGCTATTTCCTTGTCCGATAGTTCATTCTCCAAACACCTATTGTACTGTTATACAAAGGTGAATCCATAATCTAAGACTAAGTCGAAATAGATAACCAGACCTGTGTATAAAGTGCATACGAACACAGTAGAATGTCCTTTCGGGGCGAAAATATTTATTTGCAAATAAGTTGTATATGTATGTACATTAGGTCAAACGGACATATTCCTATTGCAAATAAATATATATAGAAAGTGCAAATCATTACATAGACAGTATTAGTACCTGTTTATAATGTAAATATATATTGTATAATCCATACAACCGTTATTAAAACCGAGAAATATTGAATTATTTATTTAGAAGTACAAGTATACCTTTAAAAAGGGAATAAAATCGTATTTTATTCTTTACCAACAATATAATCAAACCAGATTAACGATATAAAGACAAGATTATTGAACAATTTTTCTACAATACTATCTGGGCTTAATATTATTAGAATATTAGTATGAAATGTCGAATAAATTTAATAATGATTATCTTACATAAATACGATAAAACTATGTAACTTTTGAGTTATAGATATTAGGTACTTCTTCAATAGCTACTCATGTGATCCTTCGTGATCATTAATAAATAATAAAACTTCAAACATTATACTTGCGTCATACATTGACGTAGAATAAATCTGCCGCTTTAAAATCCATGGAAACAGGTGACTTTATTATAATGTGTTAAAGAAATCAAGAAACAAAGTTAGAATAATGACTAAGCAGGTACGATCTGAGAAATACCGCCGTATTTCCCGGAAATCGTCGAATTGTTGAGCGAATAGTGATTTAAAAACTATTGAGCGAAGTGATACAATAAGTATATGGAAACATACTACATACACATACATATAATTGCCCGCATTTCTTACAGTAAAACAATTTCGTTCAAGTATAAATGCCAATACATTAAAGAATTTAGTTTTTGTTCCGAGAATGTACAGTCTGCCGATAACTAACAACCCCAACATCAGGCCACACACTTTACGATATTAAGTTCAATTAGTTTAAGTGCTATAAATATGTTGCAAACAATAAAGAAGGCAATGTGTAAGCCAAAACTAATTATGTTCTTAAGTTTTGGAGGTGCAATCATTTGCCAGAATTTCGACAATTCGTTGAGTTTATAATAGAATTTACAGAATAAAGAGCTTTATTTCGAACAATATTTGCTTCCTTAATTAAATGATTGATTTAATTTAGGTTATGTAAAACGAATGACTACTATACTTTACGTATAAATTAAACAAAATGTGCATACCGTCTGGCTGTTGGATTTAAATCATTGTCTGTCATTTGTGTTAAAAGCTCCAAATAAAATAAAATTAATCTAATTTTTGAAAGAAAAATTTCTATACGTACAGTTAGCACTCTCTTCCTTCCACACACAACTATGGCATTCATGATATGAATGAAACCAAAATTAAGAAGCATTTACTGAGAAAGACATGCAAGTAAATACTATGAATGTATTAATAATAGTAAGTTTGTTACAACTTGAGTCTTACTGAAATATGTAGTACTCATTTTCGTCAGCCTGAATCAAGCTGAAGCCGAAAAATACCATTGATAAGCCAGAGCCAACGTGTTCGAAACTGCTTCATCAAATCAATTTTAGTGACTTACACTAATACGGTCGTTTACTTTGTTATAAAGTCTTTTTTTCTATACTACATCTATTAGAAAGAGTATCAAAAATCAATTGTAAAAACAAAAATAGTCATAGTTTCAATACCGACGGTCCATTTTAAAAGATAAAATAACGTGGATAGTTATAACTATAGAAATGAGCTGCTTTATTTAAAACTGTTAAGTAACAAAGATGCTAAAGGTGCTAGATAAAGCCTAATTGTTGAAAATTTACGTATCGTCGATAACTGAGGACGACCAGAATTTCAGAAAACATTGAAAATCATTTTTGCACTCTATTTAGATAATAAATAAATAATTTTTGCAACTCAAGTTTCCTTAAAAGTCATAACAGAAGACCACACGTGCTGCAATCTAGTAGTACTACTGGTGTATTACACAATAGATTAAATAATTATTCCTGTGTACAAGAAGCATTCAAATTCAGTTTATAGAACATAAAATTAAGTGAAATTATTTTTCTGTCGCCATCGTTTAGAAAGTTTTCGTATTTTTCAATAAAAATGATTGTGTATACTCCAAAATTGGAGATATTCTTTTTCAAAGTGCAAATGATAAATTTCGAATAGTTAGAATAACAATTAAATTAAAGAGAAAATCAGTATAAGCATTTTCGCTATTCTTTTTATATTTGCTGTATTATTTGTAGTCAAATTTGTCCCAACAAAAGAAAGAATTATAGCTCATTGAACATATTTTTGAACCATTGTGCTTTAAGTCTTAAAAGTCGTTTATAAGCTATGTACATCCTCAGCCACAATATCTGCACAATATATAAATATATATATGTGTGTGTGTATACACTGTATATTTACTTCACTCCGCAATATAGCGAAGAATCAGAGAACGTGAGCAACGAACTTTCACACCGTATTTTGCGTACCGTTTTCTAAAGAATATTTAATTTTTGTTAACGTAATTTTAATTTCGAGATTTAATAATTTAAGTAAAAGTTTCGGCAACATACCTTTTGATTTTTTAAGTTAATGCCAGTATAGAATACTAGATGAAGATGATGATGAATTTTTAATAGTTATACTCAAAATTAATTTACTAGTTTAAAAACCTAAGATAGTGTAACGATTTGGTGCAAAACTTTGTATTTTGTTTATGCTTTATTTTAATACATAAAATATTTTATAACAATTATATTTATTAAAAATTAAATACAATTGCGAATCGATTTATAACTAACCATTCTGATAATGCGATTTCATGAATAACATATATTTATATAAATATATATTTTTGTGCAAATGTAATGATCTAATTGTTTATATCTAAATTTTTCAATTTCATTTCATTTATTGTACTTTATTAATCTTCATTCCATCTATTGATATGATTATATATATATATACATATATATGAAATATATATACATATATATATATATATATATACATAAGAAATATATAAATTACTATATTTACTAGATTACAAATGACTATTATGTTATGAATCATAGACATGCTTGGATTGCTAATGTTTTCCTTGCATGGCGTAAAAACCATAACTACATGAATTCGGCAGATATATTTTCGCATACATCATAAACCTTTCTGTGGTACCTACTGTAACTGTCTAATTACGCATTAAATTCATAATTTATTTTTAAGTACCTATACATGTGTAATATTTTTTTTATAAAATACGTTAAATAAAATGGTACTTAATTTTAAAGATGTTTACGAGAATATAGGAAACGCAATAAATAAAAATATAAATAGATTAAAATACATCTCACATATAAATAGGTGGCCTGTATGGTATGGTATGCATCAGTCGCTACATACGTAATAGTATTCCAAAGCGAGAATATGTGAATGCACTTACAGTAAATTTGATTTAACCCAATCCATTAATAAAAAAGCAGCTTCCTTCAGTATGCCTGAAATATTAAATAAACCTTCCTCCGGAGCGAAGAAACAATAAGAAAAAGTAAAAACGAAAGTGAACAAAGACGTGGGAAGACATAAAATTCCAAATGAATAATGTAGATGACGACACATGCGAGACAATCCAACTACTGAACCCTGTCGAACATCTATGCGTTGCGCTTACTGATAGGAACGAAGAGTAACGAGGAAAACTTGTGCTTTTCCCGCTGCTTACGCTGTTAGATGAGAACACATTAGTAGCCGATGCGTGACAGTTACTACAACAGACATTTTCTTAAACCTAAAGCTTACTATTTCGATCACGTGCGTAATGATATCATAATTACCTTTTGCTTCGTTTTTCCTCTTTTTCTACTAAGTTCGCATCATATACTCGTACATGTAACTTTGTATACGTACTACTATTTCTTTATCACAAATTTCATGTTTATTATATGTTCAGCAAAGTTTAGGGAACTTATCATAACCAAAAATGTAATGCTAAGTAAAATGGGAATATCTTCAAAGTTCAAACAATTGTTAAAAACTAGAAACTATAGCAGTTCGTTGAAAAAAAAAGTTGCCCTTTATTTATGTTAAAACATTCCTTCGGCATATATGAAAAAACTGATTTTTGCGTACTTTGTGAACTGAACATAACAATACCTGACGAAAATGGTTCATTTGTGAAAGAATGATAATAAACGATTCAAAACAAGTTATTTACAATAACACCAATCAAAAAACATCGTTGAGCAAGCAATAAGAACCAACACAAACAACATTCAAAGCTGATATTCATCAAAAGATTATGAATTGGTGGGTTTAAAATGGCATTTTCTACTTCGAAAATTTACACCATAACCAAAATATCAGCTCATATGTGCACATTCAATAACTAACAATACTGAACAATTAACTTCAAGAAAACAACCAAAATTATAAAATCTTGAAGACATTCCTTCATGACATTGAAAGTTGTTGGAGGTTGGTTTGAATGGGTTACTACATTATTATTTATGTCATTTTTGCAAAAGTTCTTGGATTGTAAAAATTTCAATGTTGACGATGATGGCCAATTGTACATGAATCAGATTTTTTCCCACAAAAGTCAGAAGCTTTATATGTTATGTTGCTGACCGAATAATGACAAAAGATCCATGGCCAAAATTGAATTATTCGAAATATTTCGTTACATACGAAAGTCGTTTATTTTTATTAACAAAAATTGCATTACTTGGTTGCCAAATAAATTATTAAAATTATGTGATATACGTTAAAATTACCTTCTGCTATATATCAAATCCTAATTATTACGATAGTGTATCAAACAAAAATATTAAAATTGTTATAAATTTTATATTGTAACAATAAGAGAAAATATTTTTGATTTGTATATTTTGAATTAGCAACCCAATACTATTTTCACTTTTTGATTTAATAAATTATCAACGTGAGTTTCTCTTAGTGAAGATAAATTGGTATTTCCTTTTGAACTTTTGGCGTAATAATGTCTCCTATATATCATTAGCCATTAAACGCGCATTTAGAAGAGTATCGTTGAATTTTTAAATTTAGCTTTGTAGATTGTACTAATTAATATTTCTAAGCTTCTTCATTTGTTATTATTGACAGATTTGCCTTAAAGGCCGAGTATAATAAATGTCTTATGACTAGTGTTGACCAAATCTGGGCATTCGCTGTAGCATACAGCTTCGTAGATAAGGCTGGATAGGTATGATTATATTTAAAATAAAAGCTTTAGAAATTTACACCCTTCGCAGTTAACAATCCATCTTTGAGAGACATATTGCGTCACTAACATGTCGCAAGCATCGTCAATGCTTGCATGGATTCCCCGTCGATTCCTGCCACTGGTTAGCCGATTGCTCAACCTCATTTATTACACAAGTTCTTTATGTTCCTTTTCTAATTTGCCTCCTTTTTATATGACATTTCCTAATAAATAATAGTAAATTTAAAATTTGGGAATATTCGTGGTGGTTGACAACAATACACGATGATATTTATCAATTTCCATTCAATAGTTTGTATTACAATTTAATGTTAAATAAATGTATTCAATCTGAAGTAGAAAAGTTTTTAAAAATGTAGTAAATAGTTTACTTGTTATCAAATCTCGTATCAATAATGAAAAACGGTTTATGAAATATGAGAAATGAAAGAAAATAATCAAGATGCATCAAAAAATGTTTAACCTGCATATTTTTAAAAGCAATATTCTAAATGTGCCCATTGCTACATGGACAAATTATTCTGTTAAATCGTTTGCGATTAAATGGCATTTAGTTGACTACGTTTGTATTCGAAAGTTCAACTTCACATTTCTTAATATTTCTAAATTGTACTAAACTAAGAGTGTACTTTTATATCTATAAACGCATCGTTTTCGATGCCTTAGTAGCGTTATTAGAGAAGCAAATTAGAAAAAAATTATTTTCTACGTAAATATTTCTTATAGTATCGATATAATCCTTTGAACAGCGTGACTACACAAAGGAGTGATGAAAAACAAGAAATAATTTTCTTCTTTAATTTATAACCAGGACCTTCAGAATTTATGTGTTTACTCGATATATGCTTACCTCCCGGTTGCCAAAAAGAATAATCTAAATTTTTTGCTTAAATTTATATCTAAATTTTGTAGAAACACTGTCTACGTCCAAACATGATCTGAACAAAAATCAATTGCTTGGATGTGTTTCATAATAAATTTTAAAACTTTATAAGAAAGGAATTAAAACTTAAAAATAAGCTTGCTTATAGGTATTGAATTAATTAAGAAAAAGGTGTCGAAATGAGACAATAATTATCAAATATTTTTCCAAGGAAAGTATCCTTGTTACTCGCTCTTCAATATTAAAAATAAAATTATTTTAAATTTTTTAAAATGTTAAATTTATTTGATCAGTGCGTAGATAATAAAAAAGAGTATAATGTCATAAATCTGTGATAATATAAAAGTGTGACATCTAGAGCAATTTTTTGTGCAGGCGACCGTGATAAAACACTTTTTTTTAATTACTCCTCTTTTAGGCAATTAAAAATCATATTTTTTGAATTCATTTTTTAGCCGTTTTCCGCCTCGCCTATCTGTCTCTTTTCCACTTGTTTAATATACAGACGTTTTCTAATATCTACTTCCGACTAATTAATAAACCAGCCGGCCCAAGTCAAGCAAGTATAATAATCGTCATTAACTTTATTACGAAGAACCATTACGAGTTCTGCAAGGGCCACCGCAATTTACATTTTTAATTGTTCATTTTCTAACCTAAGTCAAGATAATGCTCTTAAAATAATAATTAAGTTATTAATTTAAGTAATTAAGCTTTTACATAACGCTAAACAATACACATGTGCTTCCTATTTTTTGGGACAGTTTTCTGTTTATAAATAATATCCATTGTATCGTCGATCAGTATGAGCCATAAACAATTTTTTATTTTTCAAGACAACAAATACACGCTAGCCTATGGTATATTCACCTGTATTTACACTTATGCATTGCTTTTATTGAGTAGTTTACTGACGCCTTTGGCGTAGAATTCAGCTGGTTTTGATATATGCAAAGAAATTTTTGAAAACTTCTAGAACTTAGTTATCATTACATGAAATTTTTCACCGCCAAAGTATTTTGCAGCGATGATAATAATCACATGGCGCAAGGTCAACTGAATATAGGGTTTTGCGCCGCCATAGAAGAGAACAGAATTTTTCCTGTTAGCAAGTACTGGGAATTTTTTAACAAAATTTTCTTGAACAGTGTGAATCTGACGTACGTATTAGTCCGTGTTAAGAATTTCATTGCGCTTTAGAAGTACTATATAAGTGGTACCACACTATCACCGCACATACTGCGATATTTTGCTTTCAGCTTCTGGCGTAGGCTGCGCAGATTTATCCAAGGTAATCCACTACCATCTGTATTGAACAATGCTATATATACGTTTGTCATCATCTATTATAATATATTTAAACGCCCAGTCAATTTTTGTCAATTTTTTCGGCTTCTATAATGACCCGCTCTTTTCTTTTTAGAAAGTATATGTAGAATTCAAATACTAACTTGCTGACTTTCTATTTTCTAAATAGCGACCTCTGGTGGACTGCTAAATGCTTAACGTATTTAATAGTTCATAGTATTCTACCAATGATTGCCTAATCTGGATTCATCTTACAAAGACGGATCTCCAGAATGATATTTGGAAATCATTTACGCATTTACCAGTTTATCACTTTTTCAGCATAAGCACTAGATACTTTTTAGATGGTTTCAAGTGTTTCTCCCTTACTTAAATTCCCATAACATTATATGTCAAATATGCATTTTCGAAAAGGTTCATATATTCTTTGATCATTTTTGAGAATTCTGCAGTGGATTGGTTTTCGACAATGATTTTGAGGCTTCATCAACAAAGTTCGATAAAATACCGGACCTGTGTTCATCTTACAACGATATTATAGAATAAATATTCACTTTCGGTGTCTCAAGAAATTTATAATTTAATACTAACACGCTGTCGCTGCTATGTCAAGGCTAAGGGGTACTTTTTTATATCTAGTAGGTTCACACATCATGTCAATTTCGTTTAGTCTGTATGATAACAAACATATCATTGCAATTTATTCCCAAAAACGAAAATTATTTATGAATTAACCTAATGTTTCTTAGGTTTTCTATTTATTAGAAAATTATTGTATCTAAAACATTGTATTTGTACAAAGGAGAGAGAAACCTGAGGTTACAAAAGTTTTAAAAACTCTGGATTAACTTAACTAAATTAATGTTAAAAGTTGATGATGTCGAAAACATGGGAAAAGTTCAGACTGCTTAAGATATAACATATATATAATGAAAATACGATAAGATACCTTCACATCAATTAATGAGTATGTCAAAAGCATGTAACGAAGCTTGTACATGGCCACAAATAATGAACTTCAAATTTATACAATGTGGGTTAGATTCATTATTATGCATGCACTTGCAAACTTAATTCCAATTATTTCCAGTTTTAATATTTAATTGTCGCAAATGCTGGGGACAAGTTGAGTAAAAAAAGTGACTTAATTTATTATATATTAGATTTCACTACACAAAGTCGATCGGTATGAATCAAATTTAAATTTAATTAAAACCCACTAAGGGTGAAACTCGTTTCTAAGAATTTTCAACTCATAGCCGCCTGGGAAATTAATCATTCACATCGACTGCTAATATTCCAAATCTCACACAAAAGAAACGCTTTATTTGTATTCGATTTTGTTAGAACATCATGGACAACATTAAATCACAAGCAGTAATTATATAAAATGAAATATAAACGGAAAAATCTAAAATAACAAACTGAGAGTTTCAGAAGGCAGTTTCTATGCATGTTATTAACAAGGGAGCTCTAACAATATCTAAAAGACATTAATTAACACCACGAGTTTTCTCCAGTTTCAAATTAATATATTTTAAATTTGCAACTATTAATAAACTGTTTATTAGATGTTTTCATATATACACTCCAGACCTAAATGGAATCAATTTTTTCTTTGTTTCTTTTAAGTATATTAGAGAATCACCTTAGGACAGAGACAGGCAGAATAGTTCCTTAAGAAACAATCACCCATATTTAGATCTGAACCAGAACAAAGCTATAATTAAAGTAATGTAAAAGGTTAGCAATAGATCAGTACAAATTCAAGAAAAATAAGTGTTTTGACGAGAAAGCTTTATATACATTCTGTTATATAGGAGAATAAACTTCACTACATGTATTGAAGGTTTAGTACGGATACAGCTCCGTCGAAGCTTGAAAATCGAATCTTGAAAGTAATATGGCAGAGTCTGCTCTGCACGTTCCAATCAAGGAGATAAATTTTGTAATAGCAATTTAGTTAAAATTAAACCAGGCCTTGAGATACATCTATTTAAGCCACCGTGAATAGACTTCTAATTAATACCAAAGATATTAAAAAGTTTTGCGAAACGGCACGTTCCGCTGTAAAAAATTCACATTAAGGCGAACTTAGCAGTTCGGTTTCTCTACGTTCATAGATCTCGAACTGTGACAATGCAAACTCGTTACGTTATCGTGGTTAAAAACGGAGTGCCGGGTAATTATTACACCAGAAGCTTTTCTGTGTATTGAATATTGATCGGTGTTTGGAGGAAATGGTTCCTGTGCTAGAATATGATTGTCCACATCGTACAACCGTATTATTAAGATAGTAAAACGAGTTTCAGAAAAGTAATTTAATATTGGAAGATGTTCCGAAATCAGGACACCTCACCTCATCCGTTACTGAAAATAATGTTGATGCTGCTTAAAAAAATTCTCAAGTCTGATAGGCATGTTATTTATCGTGAGATAAAAGAATGTCCAGACATTAATACACCGGCAATCCATACCATTTTGCTTAACGTTGTCGAGTCAAGAAGGTTTAGTCCTTCTGTGTACCTCACGCCCTAACCGATGGACAAATTGCATGACGTTTTGGGTACTGCTCCGAGATGCACGATAGATTTAAAAATTAAATATTCTATTATATCAATGATACCCTAACAGGTGGCAAAGCCTAATTTCACCACTATGACGAGCCTATTTAAGCACAGGGCAAAATCCGGTTTTTCGACGACTTAGAAGAGACTTAGAAAAAAATCCTATCAATTAAGAAGTAAATGGTTGAAATATTCTTTGCCGTGAGAAAAATTGCTTATATTTAGAGTGGTCTGTAAACACAAAAGATAGTCACCGACTTCGCTTGAGGCTAGGCAGCTAGTTTTCTATTACAATAACTTTGCATGCCATCACTCTGTATCAAATATTCACAAAAACCAAGCAAAAGGTGCTAAAACATCCACTTCATATGATTTGTCACTGTTTTCTGTAGTGAAAAACAGCTTGAGAAAGAACAAGTTTATCAGCGACGAACATCTTCTTAAGACGTAGAAGGACGAATGCACCTAGCTTTCGAGAAAAAGCAAGGAAGAGTTATTTTGATAACTGGTTTTGAAGAATTAACAAGAATGAATGTAAAAATTAGACTTCACTTGCAAACACTTTTGTAGCTTCCTTTGAATACTCTGTCGCATCAGCGTTTCCCGAACTATAACAATTTCTGGACCGTTAGTGCTCAATAAAATTTAAAATTGTGTTTTGGTGGAAGTGAAACACGCATCACATTTCAAAAAGGAACCACGAGTTTTAGAAATTCTATATTACGTGCAAAATTATTAATATTAAAATTCGTAAACAGTCAATGTACTTGATTGTTTTGACCATTCTCAAAAGCCTGTAATAAGTAAAAAGTATTCTGTGTTCATTTGCGTCAAGCCAAGTATTGAAAAGATACAACCTTGAATATTCTTAGTGGAATATTTTTCATTTGTTTTATAACTCGATAATTTCTTAGATAAAAAGTAGGCAATTGTGTTAATAATAACTTGAAGCTAGAAAAGATTGGAATAAAGAATAAAATAATTAAATAATTTTTGTACGTGTTTCAGTACTTTTACTAAACCTTTTCCTCTTTTCTCTTGTCAACGTACTTCACTAGGAAATATTAATCAAAGACTATATAAATTTAAACAACACTCGATGTGATTTTGAAACGATTTCATAGGATATTAAAACTGTTTACTTAGGATTAAAAAGTATATGTTGTTATATAACCATCTAACCCATGTATTTGAAATTTTAATATAACTACCCACCACTCATTGGATATATGAGCAAACAGAAACCGAAATTCATATTTACCTTAATCGCTAGAAAGTGTGCACACTGTGTACTCAAAAAATATATATGTCAGCAAAACGGAAATGAACGGATTATGTTTGAGAAAATCTAGGCTCTGCTAACAATTGTCGTTCGATAGCGGCGACTTAATATGTAGACATGTATGTTTGTACGAAAGAGACATAACTATGAGAGAACATTACTAAGAGCTCCAGCTCTTTCTTTTATCCGTGTGTTCTATGTATCCACATGAAAGCTATTTCTAGTACCGCGTTCAATTCAGCTGACTTTGTAGCCGCTCTATAATCACGTAATAGCAAACCTCAATAGCGAAATTTGATCATGTCTAGCCTCTATTGGCATTCTCAGGAAGTAAATATTGATAGTTCAAGTCACTAAATTGTAACGGGAAATATTTACATGCACTAACATTATCAGGTACATTTACATTATCCAAACTGATAACCTCTTTCTCGTTATTAATTTATTTTTCATTGTAAATCCAATTTATAAAAAATTCTTGCACCAATTGGTAATAGTAATAATCTATGCGAAACGATACAAAAATTATAACTTTTCTTTTTTTCAGGATTATACCACAATATGCATGGTATTAATGTTACAGCAATGCCAAAAATTTTTATCGAAAGTTGAGCATTTTACATAATGTTCTAAAGAATTATAGCAACAACTACAACAAACTGACACATAAAAGCAAGATTCAATATGCCGATTACAATGGAAATCATTCGGGGAACAATTATTGCTATATTATTCTTGAACAGCTGCATCAATGCTTGTATTCAGTATGTTCATTTTTTTATATATATATAAAAACGAACATCAGAAAATATTTTTATTCAAATACAACAAATTCGACCTGAAACAGTACTTTTTGTAGAAGTTACCAACAAGCATAAATGCATCGACTCAGCCAGAAGAAATGCTGACTAAAATCATAAAAAGGATAACATGATTAGTTTGCAACCATCATCGTCAGTAAGTTAACATACTGGCGAAACACACGAAATACAAATAACGAGTTAGGATGCCGATGGAGGCTAAAGAGCTTTGTCCCACTAACCCTTTCACATTTGTGGTGGTAGTAGTAATAGTAAAAAATGTACTAAAAATTGTGGAGATGTGAAAATTGATTTTGTTCTGGGCTAGCTCTTGCGTTACTATAATAATAATAAATTAGAACTGATAAATTTATTTTGTAATGAACATCAAACGTCCAGGACGTGCATTCAGCTGAAAGAAAGACTATTAACGAAAATAGAACAACAAGTTTGGTACGTAGACTTCCGCGGTCGTGGTCCATGCAGTGCAGTAGTTCAGCCCTGAAGATGTTCCATACAAATGGGTACGAAACGTCGGCAGATATACTAGTGACGCGGTTCCAGCCCGGAAACCCAGAAGCAGATAGCATAGAACAACAAGATTCTTCTTCTATTTACTAATTTAAATAAAACGAATTCTTAATTCTTAAATATATTCATAAAAATAGTTAATAAACGAAAGCAATGGGAAAATGCTATTATAAAAGCTGTAAAAAAATAAATTGAGTAATAAAACTGTAAAAGAGAAAAATATAGAAGGATTAATAAAAAGAAGTAGATATCGATAGATATGTGGCGTACTTGCGTGTGTGTATATGTGTGTGTGTGTCTCTATCATTGGTCAAGATATTATACATCGTGATCGTGAAACACGTTAAAGACTACATATATTGCGACACTAGGAACGGAAGCGCGTGACGAGTCATGATAGGAGAAGAATTTCCAATTGTTGGCGTGCCTTGTTGTTCTCTCATTGGCTTATTTCAAATTCACTTGTCAATTTTAAATAAACCAATAAGACACAGTCAAGTAGATGTCATTTAAAATGAGTTTAGTAGTGCCTTCGATACAATAGACCGTGGAGTATTATTTGCTAAATTATAGGTTCGTACCTTCTTGGAATTTTGATGTCATATTTTTCAAACAGACCAAATTATGTTTATTACAATAGTTATAAGTCATAAATATTCTCCATTATCTGGGGTTTTGCAGGGATCTGATTGGAGACCGCTGTTGTTTGTTCAATTCATCGATGATTTTTTTAATATCTCTGACATATCCTGTATGTGGAAGTTTAGAACTCTGTCACATCCTGGGATGATGTCTTTCAGTTACAAATATAATCTTAATACAATTATACGGTGGTGCCCCGCATGTACACTACAGTTAAGCATTCAAAAATGCTGATAAATAAAAGTGTTAGTTAAAAGTTAGTTTGAAGAATGGCACTTGTCAGTAGCAACAGTTTTTAAACTATTTATAGTTCCATCTAATAAAAATTCATTCATCAAACCACCCTTGCATAAGCTAATAGAAATAAACATAATTAAGCAGGTATGTATATATTTTTGTTGGTCTATATATATGCGTTTTAGAAATTACCGTTACACAACACTCTTTAATTTTTATATTTTTTCTTGGTAAAAATTTGTAGTGTACATTACCAGTAATCACATATTTTTCTTTGGGGTAATTATCGTTACTAATAGCAATGTTTGTACATACATACATGATGTATGTATGAGTTAAAGATATATGTATATACTTACGTAAATCTAAGTGTGTTTGTGTATATCTAAAAACACATTTGTATATTCATTCATGTATATATATGTACAAATATCCACTTTTAATTATCCACTCTAATACATAGGTTACGAGAGAAGTGTCAAATTTACACACATACCGAGTGAACAAAGATCAGCTGCACGTAATTATGTGATTAAAGCAAATAAACACGTATCCCCATGGTGAGTTTTGTATACTGTATGGGCAAGAATGAGTGACATATTACAGGATAGCGGAGAGTTTAATCTTTCTCTTTGTTTTTGCAGACAGAACGTGCTCGGATTCAGACACTTGCCCAGCGGTAATTTTTAATTAACAAATGTATTCATTCCTGCAAACACAAACCACCCGAATTTATAGATAAAGTTCATACAAATATATTATATAATGCTTTAGATAGATATGTGTGTACATGTGCAAAAACAGTTTCATTTCATTTCCTAAATTTCTGTTTCCTCTGTTCAAACGCTTTGTATTTCAGTAATTCAGTTAATTAATTATATCTACATTTTAAAATTGTATATGCTAGTTACTAATTTCTATTTATCACTGGTTATGTTTTCGATGCAAAATTATTTTGTATAAATTATTTTAATTTATAAATAGTATTACTCATATTCAATTTCATTTTAAAAATCAATTCTAAAGGCTTTATTATTAAACAATACAAAACAATTAAGCGTTATATGGTACAGTACTATTGTCTCGATAATGCCTAAATCAACAGTTTTATAGCAATTTTTTTTACGAGGTGTGGCAATTAAATAAGGAGACTGGTGTGAGAAATATTATTTATTGCAAATATACTTACATATGTTTAACTTTATAATTCCTATCAACATACTCTCCTCCCCTATCTACACACCGCTGTATACGTCTCTTCCATTTTTCAAAACAATGCAGTAGTTCATCAATTGTCAGCCTCGTCAAGAACTCTGCCGTTTTTGCTTTTACCTGTTCAGCAAACTAAAAACGTGTGCTCTTTAATGCACTTTTCACTTTTGGGAACAAGTAGAAGTCACATAGTGCAAGATCTGGTGAATACGGAGGATGATCAAGCGCTTTTACGCTAAAAACTGCTTCGCCGGTCTTTTCTTCCTTACTCTTTCCCTTAGCTTGATTGAAATTTCTTTGTAATTTTTCTGATTAACGGTTTGACCCTTAGGCACCCAGTCAGTTATGATAACACCCTTGATATCGAAAAAAATGATCAGCATTGCCTTCAATCTCGACTTGCTCATTCGTGGTTTTTTCTGTCTTGACGATCCGGCGACCTTCCAGTGCTTCGATTGACGCTTTGTTTCCGAGTAATCATACTGGGAAATCCAAGTTTCATACATGTAATAATTTTCTTGAGCAAGTCTGTGAGTCGTTCTATGATGTCAGAGCAAATAGTTCATACGCTTGCACCTTTTTTGCACAAATTTTTGTCTTGTTTAATTCATCATGCAAAATGTGTCTTACTGTTTATTTGTTAACGTTTACCATACCGGCGATCATTCGAATGCTCCGATATCGGTCCTTCCGCAAAATTTCTTTAATTTTGTGAACGTTCCCTTCAGTTCTTGCAGTCACAGATTGACCAGGACGTTCGTCATCATCGATCTCTTTGCGATCTTCAGAAAACCGTTTGTGCCATTTAAAACCTCACATACGTGACATAATATTATTACCAAACACCTCCTTTAACATTTGTAAACATTCTGTTGGCAATTTGTTTAATTTAGCAAGGAATTTCTGGTTAATTCGCATTTTTATATCAATCATTATCACGACACTACTGAGTAACAGTGTCCTGTACAATTGAGGCTCGAAAGTAAACTAAAGCAGACAGAGTGACGAAACTACAGATTGTTGCTTGAGAGATATCAATGTCAACCATTCCAATTATAGCATCGTCCAATGCGGCTTTGCGGCGGAAGGAGCATAGTCTTGTTATTTAATTGCCATACCTCGTACACTATTTTAATATTAAAGCAGGGACGATAACAATTTTAATTTATTATTAAGTTATTTAGATTTATTATAATAAAGAGTTATTTATATTTTGTTAAACATTATTTTCATTCAGTACTTACGTTAATAATTAAATGAAATTTTGTTTCAATTCCGTTTATCTATCCTAAACTTTATTAATAATTTGTCTTCAAAAGATTCATTTCTTTTTTAATGTGTTGGTCGTCTTATTCTAGCTGTAAATTGTATTCTTTCGGGTTTTCGACTATTATGACTAATGAAACACTTACTTCATATTAACAAGATTTCGGGGAATTTTTTTCCTCTTCTCCAAGTTATTTATTTAATTGTTTTTCTTATTAAATAAATAAAATTATGCCATGTTTCTGTGCGTTTATGCTTATATTTAGAACTGACGAACCTGTATGTATGTATGTACATACATAACTGTTCCTGCAGTTCCATATGTATGATCGACAACACAAAAAAACAAAATTTTAGAGTCCTTAATAGAATTTAGTAGATTCTCATCTTATAATATAATTAAATGTTAAATATTATTATATAAACTAATTGCATACAAGTTCACCAGTTTTAATCAAGATCATCAGACGATTTGCATGCAGTATGGTACTCCATAGAGTGCCTCTTTCCATTGAAACTTTCTGGAAAAATACCATGGCCTACTGCATACTTCGTTACAATTTCTCTTTGACATTTTGACTTAATTATTTACAAACTTAGCTGACAGTAATATGATTGCCTTCATACATTTTAACTGTTACAATCGGATAAACAAACTACACTAATCTAAAATAAGGAAAAGGAAAACATTCATAGGAGTTCGATAGAGAATCATACAAAAGTTTATTGCTTTCTTGCTACTTTTTTATCGTTTAATATTCTCAGTACAATAAACATTTATGCAAAATTTGGATTAAAATATATACTTTTACTAAATGATTCGTTTCTTTTTGTCAAATAGTCTATCTTTGTTTCGGTGTTTCGATGTTCAATATGTTTATTAATTATCTCCGCATATGAGTTTCCATTTTTACATAACTCAGCCATCATAAATAGGTTACGAAATTATTCAGAAAACTGAGCGTTAAGAAAATGCAACATGTAAATGTGTTTTTTTAAGAGCCTGAGAAATTTAAATGATAATACAAGACAGAAATATTGTTGGAATGAAACTTTTTTTATTATAATCTGGTAGATAATTTCATGGCATTTATTTTTTAAATATGATTTCCGGCATACGTCCGTCGCGACTACGAGTTACATGGTCCATTCAATCAGTCCAATTTTTGACTACTTTTTCCAATAAATCTGGCCATATGGCGTCAATGTTGACTTCCAATGCTTCAAGAGTTGCCGGTTTGTCGTCATAAATCAATGATTTGACATAGCCCCATAAAAAGTAATCTAGAGGCGTTAAATCGCTCGAACGAGGGGGCAGTTAACAGGACCACTTCTGGAAATAACGTTGTCACCAAATTGATGTTGCAATAAATCGATAGTTAAGCGCACTCTATGGCAAGTTGCGGCGTTTTGTTGGAACCAAATGTCGTCGATGTTCAGCTGATTAACTTTTGGAAACAAAAATTCAGTCAGCAATACTCGATAGCGCTCGCCATTCACGGTAACGGCAGCTAATTCCTCATTTCGAAATAAATAAGGACCGATGATGTCGCCAGCGTGTAAACCGCACCAAACGGTCAATTTTAATGGGTGCAATGGTGATTCGTTAAAGGCTTGAGGATTGTCTTCGTTCAAAATACGGCAATTTTGCTTATTGTAGTAGACATTTAACCAGAAATGAGCTTCATCACTAAACAAAATTTTTTGATAAAAATGCTCATCTGAGGCCAGTTTCAAATGAGCTCATTCAGCAAAAATGCGACGCAAACGATGGTCGTTTGGTTTCAATTCTTGCACAAGCTATATTTTATAATCACGTAAACCAAAATCCTTAAGTAAAATTTTCCACGTAGTCGAAGGACAAAGGCCAACAAGTTGAGAACGACGACGAATCGACATTTCAATACTTCGCGCTACAGCAGCAATATTCTCTTCGGTACGCACATTTCTTTGTCTCGTTGATAGTTTTGAATCGAAAAGAGTAAAGTTAGTGCGAAAACGATCAATAACTGCACGAATTACTTGCTCGCTAGACCGATTATGTTGACCGTAAAATGTACGAAGTGCTCTATGCGAACATTTTCAAAGTAAATTTTCACAATTTGGAAGCGTTGTTCTGGCGTTAAAGTGTTCATGATGACTAGCTATACCTTACTGAATAGAAATGTCAACACAGTTTGACATTATCAGCTGTCAAACCATAGTTATCGATATCAATAGTTCTCATGTAGCAAAAAAATATCCATTACTAATAGCAATAGTAATAATTCGCATGGGGAAGGGGGCATTATATGAATCTACTTAAAATCCTTAGATGTCGTCATTCATCTAAAACGAAACGAAAACCACGATATAACAAACTTTCGCAATTTTTTCTAAAAATTGTTATTGCTTGCGATAGAAAATGCTTTAAATGCATAAATAAAAGGTTAAGGAACATTTTTGAAATCGCTCGATTAAAAAAATAAAACGAAGTACTTTTTCGCCAATTTACCCATCTCTCTCTATCTCCTATAACTAAAAAAAAAATAATCTATGATATTAAATGGACATTGTCTATACATAAAGAAAACAATTCACAATTCTATCTTCAAAATTTTAGCCCTGCATGTTAAAGCAATCAAACCGGAAAATTTTAAATGCCAACGCGTCAAATTGAAATGTTTATCATTTGAAATATACCACCCAATTAACTTCGAATTAGAAATTACTCAGAGCGTTGTTGATTGAAAATTATTAAAAAGCACGTCCGTTCTTTTAGATAAAGATCACTTCAATCAATCTCATTTCTCCAGAGCGCCTTGTTGAAAGGAATTCGTTTGCGAAAAGAATGACGCGATTAATTTCTATTAATTTCAAAGCATTTTGTCAGGAGACATGCAAAAATCTCCAAACTTATAATCAGTGTTCGTAAATAATCTGACGGCTATACGTTATTATGTTATTATGGTAGTTAGTACAACTCCTTATTTTCTTATAGAACATCCCTGCACGATGTGTACGAAGTTCGACCAGCTTGGGCGTGGTCTCAAAGGGCACATGTTCTTTAATAACCTGTGCGCGTGTCTCAAGACATGAAATTTAACGATGTTTCTCATACATTAAAAGAACTAATAAGATACATTAAACTCATTTGATTTATGATTACATTCGTATAAGTTTTGTTTGTATAAATGCGAAATCATATTTATAAATATAACAGAACAATAGTGAACACGGAAAGATTGTTATGAGTTGTGTGCTTATTTGTATATAATATGTGTATACATTGGGTCTCAAAATAAGCATATTACTAAGATCTAGTTTACTCTTTGTGGCAACAATAATTCATAAATAAAATAAACAGCAATAATTGTAGTGAATGTTAAAAGGACTCATTCTATTATTAATAACACTCTATTTACTAGATATGTTTCACGGAATTCACCGATCTTCAGGCAGTGTTATTAATAATAGAATGATTTCTTTTAGCATTCTTTAATTGGCAAAAAGCTGTGACGCAAGCGTCTGTCTCTACGCTCTGGTAACTTAGTTATCGACATGCGAGATAGACGCAATCTGGACGAAAGGGGGAGGCATGATATTATTCATTAATAATTGTAATGTTTTAAAAACAAAAAATTAAAAATAAATATTTAAGTTAAGCGTGCACTCTATACTTTTCAAATCAATATTTGGAAGCATGTAACAATTGCAGTTAAATTAATCATTAATAGTTCAATTTGAACGCTTCGGGTTTTAAAGTTTTTTTCTATTTCTGTCTACAAATATTCCACAGAATTAAGTCGATCTTAAGGGAGCAAGTAATGTGGGTACTTTAAGTAACAATATATATTTCACGCTGGAAGAAAAACTTAATAGATTCTATATATCACAATTAGATGGTTAATATCTTCGGATATACCTGGATCATAGACTCAAGTGAGAAAAATATCTCCTTACAAAAACAACTTAGACTAAAACGCAAAACTTATTGGCCAAGAGACTCAAATCAAAAGTAATAACTGAAAATAATCGATTAATCTACAAAGCTCTATAAAAATCAACTTTAATGTTGACATATAACTGGTAAGTAAAACATTGAAGTACTTCAGATATTCCATAATAATCAGCTAAAATTTATCGCGAATTCGTTGTACATTTTAATGTATATGATCGACAAATGCCTTCAACCAGGGAACAAAAATGACCTTCCAATATCATAGTAGATGCAAAAGTCATCCAAACGAATTTGCAAGTCCTTTAATAATAATGGAAAAATCAGTAAGTAAAACATTTTAATGTATATGATCGACGAATGCCTTCAACCAGGGAACAAGAATGACCTTCCAATATTATAATAGATGCAAAAGTTATCCAAACGAACTTGCAAGTCTTTTAATAATAATAGAAAAGTCATATGTAGTTGCCACGGTGGTCAAAAGGCTACGCCTATAGACCTACTACTGAGATTTAATTAAATTTGAGAACTACGAATAATTACACGGTCTAAAAGTTTTACTTAACCACTGACTATATAGTTACAAGAGGAAAATCTTTGGATCTGTCTCTACATGTAACGATGTTTGTAAATTGACAGATGCTATTCCTATTGCTTTGATATGCTTTTATATTTGTTTTGTTGAACTTATTGTTAAATATATGGAAATTTACAACATACATAATTTGCTTCGGATCATTTACTTGTTAAGATACATCCGAGGCATAGCGGAATTTTCTATTCTAATTTATTTTATTCCACTAGCTCCCACGCAGTCCTAAGGAAAGAATTGTGTAGCCCTATTTTAATTTCTTTCTCAATTTTAACTTTATTTAAAATTTATATCGCATACTTTTTCTGCCATTCCAAGCATATAAGATTATTTTAGATTAATCTAGTAACTTTCCAAAACACTATTGGACTGCCCCTACCATTTTAGGAACACTCATTTTGAAATGAACTTCAATTTGTTCGAAAGAAAACTTTATGTGTTGGTTGTCCAAATGTGAATTTATTAATTATCTTTTGAATAATAAATTAATTATAGCCTACCAATATTTTACCAATTCATTTTGAATATTTTCCTTCACAATCAACTTAACTAATTTCCTTATTCTTCAATCGGATTGTCCTCATTTGTCTTCCGTAATCGTTTTTGTTAGTAACTCTGTTAACTCTGTCGTTTAACTAGAAGTCATGCGAGATATCTGCGGTTGCCTAAACACCTATGAAACTAGGATATTCCTCGAAAACTCGAAGAATTTACTAATTTATCCTGCAGTGCTTATGTATATGCTTAAAAGAAACCTTTATTTCGAATTCTCGACTGTAAAAAGTTATAATCTATCTATTGTAGTTCTACTTATATTTATTTGAAATTATTTATTTTTAGCATATTCGAAGTAAATTAATATTACTTTGAGAAATAAATGAAATCGATTCAGATGTACATACTATGCTTTTGCGCTTTCCAAAGACGTTCTTTCAATTTTAATAATAATTATATGTAGCCCTGAATTCTTTCATACCTAGTCAAGTCATAAATACTGGTACACAGAAAAATCGACGCCAAATGAAAACGAAATAATATTTAGAAAATTTTTTTTGTTTTTATTGGGTTATTCAATGGCTACAAATCTTAGAACAACTTATTCGAAATGACTTCCATTTGCTTTCCAACACGACTTGAGACGATGTGGCCACTCATCGATCGTGAGACGCACTTGATGCATGGGGAAATTGTCCACTGCACGGACAAGGGCTCGCTTCAATGACTCAATATTTGGGTGTCGAGTAGAACAAGCCATGCCTTCTAATACGGACCACAACTTGTAATCCAACGGGTTGAGGTCTGGACTGGCCAATCATCCGTTGATATGATATCCGGAGCGTTGTTTTTGAGCCACAGTTGAGTCGTTTTTGCGTTGTGAGCTGGAGCAGAGTCTTGCTGGAAACTCCATGGCTTACTGGTGAATATTGATTGGTTGAGAGGCTTCACAGTGGGTTCCAAGACGGTCGATTGATATACTTTGGACGATGTTTTTACTCCTTTCTCGCAAAATTGGGGTTTGGTAACGCCATCGTAGCTCACTCTCCACCATACCATTACAGACGCGGGATGGTGGCCTCTTTGAACCCTCGGGATGAGTTGGGATGCTTCTCTGGATGACCGAGCATACACACGATCTTTCTGTTTATTGAACGATTCTTCTGCGCTGAAGATTTTCTCGTCAGTAAGCAGAATTTCGATTTTCGCTTGCGTTTTTTCCTTCAATGCGGCCGTGAGCAGGTGTCCGTGTGTCGCTTGTACACGCTGAGTCCCAAATCTTCTTTGATAATGCGAAACATGGATTTTTGCTAAATTTACATTTCGACAAGATTTCCTGTTTTCGCAGCGGTTTCCGGTAGATTCGTTTCTTCACGGCTTTGATCGCTTTCGGAGTTCTCACAGTGTGTACCAATATTTATGACTGGACTAGGTATATTCACATCGAAGTATTCATTTATAAATTTGCACTGGTATGATTAAATAATTGCCGTATGACCATAATATGGCCATGAAAATCTTTCAACGAGTACAAAGAAAATAAATAAGTTTTTTTAATACATCAGCACCTGTAAATAATGAACAGTAGACTACATTTAAGGAAAAATATCCCAGGAAAAAATCTTTTAATAGATCATACATACATAGATGCTACTAAATTTAAGGTTAGTATAAAACCATTTTACTTGTTACTATTTGATATTGTGACCGGTACAACTAGGACAAAATCAGGTTACCTATGTAACCCTGCTTCAATACTGTTACACTTACTACTGATACGACTAATTAAATTAAATTCTATTGTGCTTCTCAACAACACGTTATGCGATTTGTAAAACAAAACCACACAACTCTAATAATAAATAATATTTTAATTCCGATTTCTTTTATAATTTCCATTTGAGAAAAACATTTGGAATTTATGCATTCCTCATGTTTGCAGAAGTAAATGTGATCTTATTAAGGGGAAAGACAGAGAAGAGGATGAAGCTGATGGTGCAAAAGGGGGACCAACATCCTAGTATATGCAGAAAACATCGGATTTCGAACAGATCAGCACTTTAGTTCACATCTACGTAGAAAATTTCCTTAAATATTTAAACAACCATTGTCCTTCTGTACGAAGATCACAAACTAACTGAACCGAAAAAAATTAGAATAATATATTCTAGTGAACATTACACTCAATTTCATAAGATTTAAAAACTTTCGTATTCTATGTATTTGTGAAGCACTCGACATTATACATTATATCAAAATTAATTTCCAAATGAAACTAAGTATTTGACGAAACATTGAATTAGATTAAAATTTTAGGTTATATTTTTGTTTATTAGTCTTTTTTTGTGATGGGTGTCCAAGTACCAAGTTTTCTTAACTTGCTTCGACCACGAGCGTGTGCATTTAATATCTGCTAAACGTGCAATGGCTTTGTTACTAATCTCTCTTTGCCATAAGAGGGAAAGCCCTGTTGATTTTTCTTCATCAACGCTAAAAAGTACCGGAAGAAATACCGATCATACAACTTATATTTTTTATGAATATTATAATTCATATAAAATTGTAATTACTTCTTAAAAGAACTAGAGCTCTGATTTCTAGAAGTCTTAAGTAACTTAATACCATATTTCAAAGACATGTATAAACTTGAACAACTCCTGTACATCCAATAACATCACGTACTCTTTAAAGAAGCATCTCTACATGTATTTTATATCTTTTATTCAACTCCACGTCCTACCAACCTAACTACCAACTGAGTATGTAACTTCTTTTAACGATGAAACAGTATTGGCAATAAACAAAGATTCTGCTGAAACTGTATAATCCCTCGAGATAATTTGAATGACACCGTTAGTTTTTTGAAAGAAATTGCACAACAAAAATGACAGGAAACGACGTTTGACTATTTGTAGTATTATTATAAACACATCAACATTTCTCAAAAATACTTCGAAGATGCATAGATAAGAATTTAATGCACGAATATGTGGAATAAACAGAATTTTGAAATGCAATTTTGCAAACACTTAGTTCACAGGTAGAAGACATAGCTTTTCTTTTGTGTTAAGTTAATAGTCTGTAATTCTGTATTTACATATATTATTTGGACATACATAAATTATAATTTAAATGTGTTAAAAGATACTGAAAATTGAATTTTCATACGAAGAAACAACGTACAAAAAATAAATCCTTAAAAAACTCACCACGCCAATAGAAATACATTTTTATGAAACAGACCGGTTTCTGAAATGGTTTGAAAAGATTTGTTTAAAGATCTCTTATTTAGTTCAGCCGCTTAACATTCTTATGTTGAACCTATTTTTAGTCACCTACAACTCGCTGATTTTGCTTCTATGTTCAAATAAAAAATTGCACTCACACGTGTACTCTTATATTTATTTCTTGACACTTGAGAGTCCCTCATATTATTCAACTTTGAAACCTAACCAGGTTCTTACATATGTCGATAAGCCGTTGAAATGTCACAACTTAATCTTTCAGCGACTTCTTTGATATTTGGTATCTTTGACACGTTGTCAGCGAACACATTTGGAATATCACTCAGACGATCCGATCTTGGCTTATCAAGTAAATCGAATTCGTCTCATATAAATTTTGTCAGTTGTGCTATCGTAACCACCATTACGGAAAGTGCATTCTTTGAATATATTTGCTTAATTTTTTTTAAACAAATCGGAATAATTGAACCCTCCACTCATTATTGAATAACACATCCTTTCTCTAAATTATTTGGAATTTTGAGTTATTACAATAATTTACAGCCTGGATACAATTGTAGCGAGATGCAATACACATTGTATTTTAATAATAAATATTATCAATGCAATCTGTTTTAGTAAATAATTACATAAGTTGATAAGCATGACTTGTTTATGATTTCAATGTACGGGGGGCGTTCAATGTATTCTCGGTACCGGGGTGATGTAATTTGACTAATTCATTATCATTATCTTAGGGCATAAATATAAAACAAATAGTTGTTACCATTACTCCGATATTAATTTTTAGTCCACCAAGGTCAAAATGGCTGACGCAACAATGTTGAAGAAAATCGAGCATCGTGCTTTGACTAAACTCATTTCAAAACTGGGAAAGAATCAAAAACTCATTCAGAAAGAGATGGTGAACATTTAGAAAGCTTCAGAACCTTCATTATCTACAGTTTCAAAATGGTCAAGTGAATATAAAAGGGTCAGAGAGAGCATTAAAGACGACCCCCGCTCGGGCTGCTCGGTTACTGCCATTAGGGAATAAAATGTGAAAAATGTTGATAAACTTGTACTGGAAAATGCCCGAATAAAGGTTAGAATGTCAGCACAGATGACCAACCTATCCGTTGCTACCCATCAAAAGCAAGATCGATGCTGTGAATGCTCACGGCGCCTCAGAAATAAATACTACTCGAGTGCTGTAGAGAATCTTTAGAGCTCTGTGGTGAAGATTCATAAAATATCTTTGAACGAATTGTTACTGGAGATAAATCGCAGATTCACCACTATGACCCCAAAACTAAGCAAGAATCTGTGCAGTGGCTTAAAAAGTCAGTCGAAAAAGTCATGACGACAGGATTTTGGGACTCAAAAGAAGTTTTGCTGATTGAGTATATAAAAACAGATAAAACTATAAGCATACGCAATTACTTTGAGTAATTTAAGAGAAACAATTAAAGAAAAGGGCTGGATACACTGATCATTTCGTGGCAACGCTTCGTTTCACATGGCGTGTATTTCTGAGGCTGCTCAACGTGATTGTGGTTTCCAAGAAATCAATCGCCCACCTTATAGCCCACAGTTAGGCTCTAGTGGTTACATATATTGCCTGACTTGATAAATACCTACGTGAAAAACGATTTTGCACCGATAGAGAGAGTAATAAATGCAGGTAGTAAACACACATTTTCCAGACAACGAGAAAAGTCACTTTTTACAGGGTATTTAAAGGTTAATTTCAAGATGTAGAAAATGCATTAAGGTTGTGGGGTTGAAAAATAAAAATAAATTTACTTGTTTTTGCGTTTTTATTCAGGCATATACCAAAAGCATATTGAACGCCCCTCGTATTTTTACTTAGAGAGCAAGAATTTGATAAAACATACTAAAAAAATAAAAAGAAACTGAATACTTTTAAAAACAATGTCGTATTATTCAAACACAATGTATCCTCTATATCCTCTAGGGTAACGTATGGGAAATTATCTAAGAGCAAACAATTATACCCTCGTGTGTTGTTAGAGTTAAAGACATAACAATTAGAACTTATCTCAAGTTTCTTTTCCCATCATTAATATGTTGTCAACGAGAAGGCCCCAGAAACTATAGATTGCGATAGATGGCGGCAGCGACGCATTTATTCGAAAAAGCAGAGCAACCCTTGTATTTACCAAGGACTTGAAAGATAAATGGATCTATTAACCTGCTCCAGTATCAGAGCAATACTATAATACGTGTACTTTCACTCGCGTTCCCTTGATTCTCATGTATGAATGGTGAAATACTGAAGCTTAAGTACCATCATTATGAAAACAATAAACTTGTATTTTAAGTGAGAATTGTTCAAATCTAGTGAAGAATGGAAGCGAATGGGTATAATAGTGTGAACGATACGCCGTTATTTAAATTTATGTTAATGAAATATTTTCCTAAAATACAATGATGTAGGTGCCTTTATGGTGACATTGATGGATGCAAATAGAATACTTTCAAGATGCAATGAAGTCTATATCTTTTTAAAGTTTTATATTTACCCATATTTAATTTCTCAAAGTATTTCTAAACAAAATAATATTTGATTGTTATTTATGCTAAATAGATGTAACTTAACCAATCTGTTACCTTTATAAAATAGTACAACTGAGAAAAAATTATACGTCCATCACTCAGGTCAGAGTGGAAACAACAATGTCGATTTTTAGCTGCTATGTACAGATCACTTCTGCCACTAAAGCAACCAGCAACGTGTGCACACTTATAAAGGTGTTTACAAGTGCCAACAAAATTCAGGCTCAATGAGCGCTATATTGGGCGAAACACGTCGCAAATATAACTTTATTGGCAAATAATTGTTTATTAATATCCTATCACTAATTGCTTAAGTAAATTTACCACATGCACACTATCTGTTGAAAAAAAATAGCATTATATACTAATCCTGTCATATATTTTATATTGATAGGTAATGTTTTGTTAATTTCTGATGTTTGTTTGAAAATTTTAGTGGTGAGAACAATATGTCTAAACGTCTATCTAAAATGATTAAGCTCGCAATTCTTAGTGCAATAAGGTATTTATTTGCTAAAGCACAAAACTTTTGACTGATATGCAAAAATCTTTCGCCGATAATGCTTCTTAAACACACATAAATATAATGCTACGAGCATCAAGTTGAGTTCAGAATCATTTGCCATGATTACGGAAATAATAAATGAAATCAATGATATTGTTTTGAACGACCTAAGAATCAACACCAATGCGATGTACACACCAATTCGATGTGTACATCGCATTCTATACACAGAATTGATCATCAGCAAGGAATTGGTGCCGCGAATTTTGAATTATGAAGCTGTTTAATCGAGTTAATTTTTTTTTTTAATTTTCTTCTCGGTGAAACCTGGATTCGCCATTATATTTCTGAATCCAAACGACAACCTCGACAGGGCACGCATTATGGTAGCCCCTCCTCAGAAAAAATCAAGATATTTTTTGTTGTGTATGACAATGC
Source organism: Dermolepida albohirtum (assembly GCA_031893035.1). Taxonomy (NCBI): domain Eukaryota; kingdom Metazoa; phylum Arthropoda; class Insecta; order Coleoptera; family Scarabaeidae; genus Dermolepida; species Dermolepida albohirtum. Next base: position 47,581 of record JAVIWB010000655.1, read on the forward strand.
TACAATTATTTTGTGTGTCAAACCATTCTACGTAACTACTAGAAATGTTGAAGCAGCAAAAAAAAAACATTACAATAGCCCATAAAAAAGTTATCTTTCAGCACAACTTCTTCTTTCCAAAAGAATGGATCAATTGGGTCACCTTTTCTTGTCGCAAAAAATACCACTTGTTCCCCAAACTCAAACGGTTCCTTGTTAAAAAAAAAATGTTTAATAACACTTTAGCTGCGTTGCCCCAATCATTTTTAAGGGTTTTTATTTTTCCAAGGTTATTCCTATGAGTAATACTAAAAGTTTTTTCTTGTGCGACTAACTACTATTGTTCCAGTACCCTTCTGTTAGAGGTTGTTCGAACTATTATTCTCAATTTTCTTGTGTTATTTGTGTTATAACCGCATTCTTTCGTTTCAAATAAAGCTTAGCTGAAATGTGAAAATTAAACATTGCGTTAAGTACAACAAAACATTTAATGCAAGAATATTACATACGAATGATCTTTTAACTGCTTGTCACGTCGTTCTAAAAATCGTATATCTCATGTACGTGAAAATAAAATAGTCCATAATTGTGAGATTTGAACACTTTGCAGAGATATTTATAAATAGGTTATCAAAAAGCTGCCCCAAATAGGCATCTGTTTGTTAAACCATCTGTGCTGGAGTATACTCGAAATGCCACTCCCCAGCCTTATATTGGATGGCACAATTTCTGCGCTTTATATTGTCAGAAGTATTAGCCAAATATGGGGAATTATATTAACATAAAATTTTCCTATACTCACACCAGGTCCTTCAACTATATGACGTGTCATTTTATAAATCGTATATCTCGTGTACGTAAAAATGAAATAGTCCGTAATTATGCGATTTGAAGACTTTGCAGAGAAATTTATCTATAGATTATCAATAAATTGCACCAAATAGGCATGTGTTTATTAAACCATCTGTGCTGGCGTATTATCTGATAAAAACAATTTTTAGAACATCTCTTAGTCTTTCACCATTTATTGTTCTAGTATAAAATGTGGCCACAAATTTTTTGGATCATCGTTATTCAAATTGTCAATACTCAGTTCTTCTACCACAATCAAGGAAAGTAAGTTCGTAGATTGTTTATATTCTATATTGATATAATGTTAGCTTCTGCTTTTAATATTAACCATTGATAACTAAAATTTCGCGTGTAGTTTCGCAAGGGATTTATTAGATTAGTTTGGCCTTCGAATTCGATTGCAGTTGACAGTCCTTTTTTTAGCTGTTCCACTTCCGGATCTATGAACTATTATTCACGTGACACGAAATGTGTTAGCACATGCATACGTCTTACTAAATAGTTTTCCATATATGAGTGTAAATCCTACGTACATTGTCTAATTGCATAATCTACCAATTTTTACATGACAACTGCCTAAGATTTACTTAAAAAATATCATTAATATCTTTCAATGTCCCCAGTATTATATTAAAATTATAGGCAACTCGCCTACTCTAAATAAGAATTTTATAGGAAGCACGCTACTATAGTTTGCTTGGTTTAGTAAATTGCCAATACACAAACAGACGAATATACACAAAAATGTTCTGTCTATTAATAGCGAAAACACAAATTAGTGGCTTAATTTTTTGGCTTGAAAATATAAAATTGCAACTTAATGAGAGATATATAACGTACACAAGTCATTAGTAAATCTACCATCAATACAATTGCATTTAAATATTAAATGTACCAGATGTGTATATGATGAGATCTGCCTGTGTGGAAAGAATTGATAATATGTCAAAATTAATAACTGAAAGCTGAAAAACGGAACTGACTGTACAAAGCACTTTACTCATTACGTTCGCAATCATTTGAGTGACACTTTCCCTCTTCCGAAGATTGGCAGGTGTGGATAGATATTAAAATTTATATTTTTATGGAACGAAAATATGATGTACTGTTTACATAAATGTTGAAGGATTTATACAATGCTTTTATCCGTCAAACACGATGTTATTTAATTAATATAATTTCCTGCAAATTAGCATATCTCTTAACTTGCAACTGTACATAGTTAGTTGCACAACTCTACATACAAAGAGTCCGTTTTATCATAATTGTGTTATATATTTTACTTCAAATATAACAAGTGTAAAATATGTTAAACACACGTGAAAAATGACTACCAAATATAGCGTTTTTATATTCGCGGAATGAGCGGGTTGTAGAACAAAAGGCATTTGGCCTGTATTGATTAGTATAAATAAAGTTTCATTGTTATTAGACAGTTAGTCTTTATATCGTCAAAAAGTAACATAATCAGGAGTGAAAAGTGAAATATGGAAAAAATCGAATATCGTGCCGTTATAAAGTTCCAGGCAAGGAAAATCAGTCGAGACCATAATGAATGAGATGTCATTGGTTTACGGCGACTCTTGTCCAGGAAAAACCATGGTGTACAAGTGGCATAGTTTATTTAAACAAGGAAAGGAATCCCTTGAAGACGACCCGAGGCCGGGCAGGAATTTGAGGTGACCACGTCAGCACTTATCCAAAAAGTTGAACAAATTGTACTCGAAGATGCTCGACTAAAGAAGAAACTACTCGCAGAAATGGTTGGAGTATCCGATCCAACAATTTTTAAAATCCTACACGATCATCTCGGCATGTCTAAGGTCAGCGCAATATGGATGCTCACGCCGCCGCAAAAACAACAGCGCGTAGAGTGTTCGTGTGCATTTTTGGACCTCTGTAATGAAGACAAGGATGGTGTATTGAGTGGAATTGTTAAAAACACGTTGGGTTCATCATTATGAACCTGATAAAACAAGAATCCATGCAGTGGCATAAAAAGGGCACAGCACCTCCCAAGAAATTTAAAGTGTCACAATCAGCTGGGAAACTCATGGCAACGGTATTTTGGGACTCGGAAGGAATATTGTTGATTGATTATAAAGATAAAGGTGTTTCTATAACCGGAGAATACTACGCGTTGCGTTAGCTGCCCTGCATAAGGTGGGCTTCGAAATTGTGAATCACCCACCCTACAGCCCAGACCTGGCCCCGAGTGATTATTACCTGTTTCCGAAAATGAAAAAAGAGCTGCGGGGTAAAAAATTTACTGCCGATGATGAAGTCAAGGAGGCAGTTTCGGCGTATTTTGCAGATAAAGAGAAATCATTTTTTTATGAGGGTATAAATAAATTAATTGAAAGATGTGAAAAATGTATCCGTCTTGCAGGTGAATATATTGAAAAAGAAAAATAATTTGGTTTTTTTATTTCCACCCCTTGTCCCCCATTCCGCGAATATAAAAACGCTCCTTCGTATATCTCTTCTCCAATGGCAACATTATGTAACAAAAGGTATTATGTATTATAAAAAATAAAGTATTCTCAGGTGTTATAATCAAAATTAGTTCATAGTCATGAGCTACGTGTCTCGAATGCTTTCATTACTTTATTTAAATTACAATACTGATTATGAGAAACACTGAAAGTGATGCCCCCGGACAAAAAATAAGAATCATTTGCGAGAGAAAGAAAAATTACTTTAAAACAGAACGAAAAGAAATAATTTGATGCAACTATATCATCTGCGCTAAAGAGATGTCGTGCAACAATATAAAATAATGATAGGGGGGAATGGTGTCAGTGAGACGAGTTATATAAAGCTGTCGCACTGACAATTACATTGGATGATCCGTTAATAAAGAACCTGATTGAAGCTTATGGAAATTTAAAATAGAATTAAAAACACGTTTTGTCACAGTTTGCAAATATAAAATTTCAAGAATTTTGAATCTACATATAAAGCCGGCAAACCAATAAAGAAAAAAGTTTGTAGATTACTGGAAGAATGTACTTTTTTCTGACGAAAGCAAATTTAATATACGGTTTGGCGACGCGAAACAGTTATTGAGGAAGCGCCCTAATAACTGGTTCAGTCGTTTCGCTGAGAATATTATTGCAAGGCGTGAAGATGTGACTAAATCTTCCAATTTGTCTAAGTCACGTTGTGCACAAATAGTTGACATTTCTCAGGCTTCAACACGGACTTACTATTGCACCCATATAAGATTCAACGTATACAAGAACTACAACCTAATGCATATTGGACGCTGGAGTAATTTGATATTGCCGCTAGTTTTTATAAGAAAATAATCTTTAGAGACGAGGCACTATTTTGGCTAAACATTTTCGTTATTAAACAAAATTCCATCAATTTTGGGCTAGAAAAAATCCAGAGATTCAAGAGCTTCCAATGTATGCAGGAAAATGACATGCTGGTGTCAATTTTGAGCTGGCAGCATCATCGAGCCATATTTTTTTCAAAATGATGTCAGTTTTACATTCACTGTCGATGATAAGACATACCGGCAGATGAAAAGAAATATTGGGTAGCACGCTTTAAACGAGGCTGTACCAGCTGCCAAGGCGAGCATCGCAGTGGTCGACCAAATAAGGTGGCGACTCCAGAAATGGCGAAGAAAGTCAACAAAGCGATACTGAATGATCGTCGACAGAAAGCGCACGAGCTAGCAGACATAGTAGGCATTTTAAAGAGTGCGGTACATGGCATATTATCTGAAAATCTGGACATAAGAAAGCTGTGTGCAAGATGGGTGCCACATTTGCTCACACTCGAGCAAAAACAGTGTCGTGAAGATGTTTCGATTAAGTGTTTAGCGAAGTTTCACAGCAACGAAGCAGAATTTTTACGCCATTTCATAACCATGGATGGAACATGGGTCCATCACTTCACACCCGAGACAAAAGAACAATAAAAACAATGGACTCAAAAGGGAGAACGAGTTACTTCCAAAGAAGGCGAAGACCGTTTCGTCTGCAGGCAAGATCATGGCATCGGTTTTTTGGTATGCGCGTGAAATAATTTTCATTGACTATCTTGAAAAAGGAAAAACTATCAACGGCAAGTATTATGCGAACTTATTGCAACGTTTGAGAGAAGAAATCAAGCAAGAAAGGCAGGATTTTGCTAAGGTGAAAGTGTTGTTTCATCAAGACAATGCACCAGCTCACAAATCCGTCATCGCAATGGCCCAAATTAATGAATTAAAGTTTGAATTGCTACCTGATGTACTCTATTCAACAGATTTAGCCCCCTCGGATTATTTTCTATTTCCAAACTTGAAGAAATGGCGATGACGATGAAGAAGCGACGTCGGCAGGAGGAGCAAGACAATTCTTATTATAAAAAAAGGTATCGAACGTATTGAACATTGTTGGAAAAAGTCTATAGAGCTGAAAGGAGGTTATGTTGAAAAATAAATATATTTCTTTCCAAAATTTTTTTGTTTCCTTTGTTTGGTCGAGTACTTCTGGGCACCACCTCGTAGTAACTCTCTAATTTCCATTATTACAATAGTTCTATAAGATATACCGACATCACTTAGAGTTTTCGAGGCACCAGTAAACAAACAAAAGCATTCTTTGTCTTATATGTAGTATATGAAAATTTACAAGAATGTTCTGAAATAAATACAAAATTATCATAATTTATAATGACTTTAACCCAGAACTCGCTTGTAAGGTCTAGAATAGAGAGATTCTGAATTTTCTATCTATGTATGAATGGGCACTATTTTACTATTTAAAGAATTACTGTTCTTATATAATTTTTGTGATCGAAAATTGCAAAATAAGCTATTTTTAGATCTGATTTTAGGAATTCATACTAAAATGCTCTTTCCCTATATACCTGTAGTTCCATTCAATATTTTATTGAGATGGCGTCGATGGGTAGCTTTGTTCCGATATCAACGAAAATCAGTCGGCAATCACGTGGAGTATGCGCGGTAAAAACGGTACGTTCCAACACACTCAAACTAAAAATCACCGACCCTCCATTCGAACGTAACAATCATAGATAGATATTGTGTACAAGGAAAATTGTGAAATTATAGACATGTCTATTTCATTTTATTATCTTTAAATATTATTTGCTATTATTTATTTAAGTATACCAAATTAAAAGGACGGGATCCTTTTATTTATTTAATAATTAAAATTATGCAATTTTTAGCATACAAAAATTGGATAAATACTATTAAAATTATATAACATGAGCCTTTACTTGAAATTCCCATAACATTTTGGACACAAATACTTAATTTAAATCCCACTGCTTTATTTATATTAGAATTGTCACGCCAGTACTTTGCTTCATCAGATATTTAGTACATCTACACATACTAAATTTCTGATGAAGTCACTATAATGGCAAAACAATTGTGATTTGATCACTGAAGGTTGATATATAACCCCTTGCCACATTAATTTTCGTATTCTGTATACGTATTTCGACAACTAAGTTGTCGTCATCAGCAGATAATTAAAAAGCGTCGCACCTGGACAACTACGGCGAAAAATACCCGTACAAAAACAAACTCCGTACGCGATTCGTACCGTTGAGAACCAGAATGTACACTGTGACATTGTGTACATTGTGATTTATAAATAAAGCAGTGAAATTGAAATTACGTGTTTGTGTTCCAGACATTGTTAAATTAGTATTTCAAAACTGATGGGAGATCGTATGAAAAGCTGTAGAAATAAAACAAAATGATTCTACTATAGGAATCTAAATTATAATTAAATAAAATATATAAAATATTCATTACAGATATCGAGTGCTTTTTCTTGTTTAGTTTGAAACTGAACTTAAACCTCAAAAAATGTTTTCTACGAAACATAAAACATTTACCAATTTAAAGGTAGTCTCAGATCACTCATGCGCATAAATATACTTAGTGATCTCTGTCTTAGAACTACCTTCTATTTTATAATATTTATATTTAATATATCAAATGTCGAAATTGAAAATGTTACTTGTATAGATTCTTTACGATTGTAGCTCTCATAACATAAAAAAACGAAATTATATTACTTCAACATCTCTGTATACAGTCACTTATATGTGTATACCCTTTTTATTCCTCTTGTGTAATTCAATAAATATTAAATTAAACAGGTTTAGTATTAATTGGCCGGTACAAACTTTATTAAACGCACAAAAATTGAATTAAATCGCCAAGAATAGGCTATTATTGTTATGCATAATTATTTTCGAATACATATGCTTTAATGTAACAACAATATGGTATATAGTAATAATAATCTTATTCATTTTAATCGTTCTCATTAAGATATTAAACGACAATCTATTGGACTTCCGAATGCACATAAATTTGTAATTAGAAATAAACTAAATAAAAGGAAAACTTAATATTACAATTATTACTCTTACAATTAAGCATACCTTTCGTAAAGCATGTGATAGCACTCAACAGGACTAAAACATTATGGAACGTTCTGATCATATCGACCTTACATAAACTAGCGTTAAAAAATGAAATAAAAGTCCCGGATATGTACTTTACACTTTTGTCCACAATAACACTTAAACTTTTAGAATAGTGACAGAAATGAGTGTCTGCACAATTGGTTGATTAAGTGCTGCACTTAAGGATAATTAATAGCCAGAGTTTTTGTACGCACTAGGTACTTGTCTTTCAGGATATTAACGACTTTGTCAGACTTATTTTCTAGGATTTCGGAATAATATTGTAACGTGATTACATATTTACGTATTCAATGTCTAATGCATGACGAATAAGTCCCTTTTAAATTTTTCATTAATTTCTTTTATTTAACACAAAGCGAAAAGTAAATAACGACCACTAATACTTGAAGTTAACACACTTCTTTCCGAAGTGATTGATTTCTGCGATTTCAGAAATCAGTCAGATATATTTTCAGCCGCTTCCTATTATTTTCGTATCAACGTACAAAATTGCCTTTCTGGCATTAGTTTCAACATAAAGTATTGTTGGAATCATTGCTACATCGTCGCCACACGAGATTTTAACTAATTCGTTTGCACATTACCGAGTACGTGCGCTACCCGCAAGCACTAAGAGGTGACTGAAAGCTGGAACATTGAGTTGCGAAGCTGCAGCATCCCCTAAAAAGCGCCACGGATCGCGATGCGCATGCATCTTTCGACTTACGCCAGGTGCCCTCGGATATCAACTGTAAGCATAAGTTCCTACAATTTTATAATTCAACACGGAGAATATTCTATTCAGGAACTTGGGTAACATATTGTTAGATTAATGTTGTGGTTAAATTATAGAGTGTAATTAGAATGTCCATAAAAATGTACTTTTTAATAATTCATCTGCTACAAATTAGAAATTAATTGTTATTTCTGATTCAAAAACAATTACGAAATATTTTTTATTTTAATAATTTATTTGTAAATAGTTTTATTATTTACATGTGTATAAAGTGAAAATTATTTTTCTACATATTCTTTTGTTTCACTGTAATTCGTAACAATAACAAATGACTTAAAAACCTAATGTATATTTATAACAGTCGAATATAGCTCAAATTTTTAAATCAATATTGTACAGACAAATATGATTACTGCAGCGTCGCGTGGTTTTGTTCCTGGACACTCTACAATAACCAAAATTTGTAGTTAGTTTTACACAATATATTTCGGAAGTTTTGTACATCTAGAGTACAATAAATGTTACTCTGACATGGCAAAAGCGTTCGATCGCATAGATCATGTTTGCCTGTTCCATAAGGTTAAACTTTGAGGCTTTAACAACTCTTTACTTACACTAATTCAATCTTACCTTTGGAATACTACAGGAGCCTAATTTAGAACCTCTTCTGTTTTATAAACGACATTCCAGTGTGCGTTTCTTGCCAGATTTTGGTGTATGCCGATTATTTTTCTACTATTAATTCAAGCAATTATTACGTTGATGTACATTAAAATTTGAAGAGTAGTTTCAGATGGTGTAACAACACCAAGCTAACATCAAACACGTCTAAATGTAAAGTTGTTACATATAATCTGCTTCTGGGCTTCCAGGTTGGAACCGCGTCACTGGTATAACAGACGACGTTGAAGCAGAAGCAGATAGTATGAACCACGACCGCCGAAGTCTACGTACCAGATTGTTACATATACTCGTACTCTAAAAAGGCATCGCCCATACACAATTATGACATCGCACGTATATCGTTTGAACGATGTAACTGAATAAAAGGCCTAGGATTTTTATTTGATAGTGAACTGTCTTTTAATAACCCCATTAATAGTAATGTTTCGTTAGCGAATAAATCAATGGTCTTCATTCTGGATAATTCCAAACATTTTACCATTGTACGTTTCTAGGCGCTGTATCTTTTTTGGTTCGAATGAGAGTTGAATATGCCTCAGGTGTGAAGTCCCTTCCACAAATCTCATAAAAAGCAATTTAATGTGTACAGCGACACTTTTTAAAGTATCTCTGGTTTAGAAGTTTCACCATTTGTCCTTATAGGGGATTTCCTTATGGAACATTGCTAAGTACTTTATCTATAATTTGCCTCATAGACCAAACGAGTTATGCCCGATTTATCTTTGCTGTACAAACTTATCCACAATAAAATTGATTCTTTCTATCTTCAGGGAAAACTTAACTTTTATATACCTCGCCCTGCAGCACGTAACGTTCATACTTTCAAACTTGCACAGGGACTCAGAAATTCCTTATTTAAATCTCCGATTTCATTTCAGTGCGGTTCTTATATCAATACAATTTTTGCGATGTTTTCAACTGTTCGCTCAATGATTTGTTGAATGCTACTTTTTGTATATAAATTTTTGTTACATTTACAGAACATTTATGATATTTTAGTTACTATTTTCTATTGGTATTTAGTAATTAACACTGTTAATAAAGTCATATGTACTTTTCTTTTATGAATTTTTATACATACCTAATATCTACAGTCATATTATTAGTATTTACTGTTCAACAATAATGCTATTATTATTATTACAATGCATTAAATTAAATTACATAGATTTTCATGGTTTCAGTTATATTACAATTCAATGAGTTTCGCTGTGTTGTACTTTCTGTCTACGTCTCGCTGAAGAGGCTGGTGGTATGGATAACGCAAGAAGATTATACTTTATTTAATGAAATATGTTTACAAAAATATTTTTTAATATAGGCAACTAGAACCAATACAAACATTTGTTGTATTACGAATTCGGTGAAAACAAAAATGCTTGGATCAGCTGACAGCTTATTCTTTTGAGCTTACAGTTACAATTTAATTACAGTCCTATATTCTTTTATATCCCGCGAAGTGCTTTTTGGGCTATGATTTTTATGACTTAAATGAATTTATCATACAACGAATAGTGTTTCATTAGCTACAGTTAATTACCGATTTCGCGAATTTATACGTCGAAGGTGTACATTAATAGTTGAGTCAATACCAAAACGAGATATAGTAGCTATTTATGCTACAAACATTATTTTCACATAAAAGATAATTAAATAAACTGAGAATATTATCCCAAAGAGAGTCAAGAAGATTTAGGCAGTGGATTATCTCCAGTAGACATCATTTTACACACATCTACATAATAATTAAGCTGAAAAAATTGGTGTAGGTTTTTATCTAAAGTTCGATGGAAGATTTTCAAGGAAAACATTTTACATAATGCTACTATGCAAGATGAATCCTGCATGTACAAATAACACTGTTGTTCCTCTAGAAGATCGTAATTTTAATTGGCATACAGTAGTTTACCAAATTCTTGTGGTATTTTGTTCCATTACAATAACGCAACTCGACATATAGATAAACAAAAGTGTTTTACACGATCCTGGGGTTCAACTGATCAGTCATCCGCCCAGTTTCTGCCCAAAATCATTTCTATATGTTAGCGTTTATTAAAAGTTTGATATATGATAAAACGATTCCGGACGTCAATGTGATGGCTGTTGATTTTCATTAGTATTTTCGCGACTTGCCAAAAGGAGTTTTGTGCCTGTTTCTGAAAGTAATTCCAAAGAATAGATACATAAGAATATTTTGTTTATTTTTCATGTTTCATTTAAAAGGTAAAACTATTTTATTAAATAATGCCGTTTAACACGTCTTGCTTATGCTGTTAACATCGAAAATTTCAGGAAAAATATCAATTTATCAATTTTCAAAATTAATTTGAATTTAGAGAAGGATTTTAGCATAATCCTATCCTTATATACTGTCGGAAAAATCAATTCATCGATGACCGCTTTCATTCTATGCAAAATTGTCCAATAGGGCCCGGACTCATGTCTATTCCAACATTCAACTTGGGATTGACAGTCATTTTCTTTATGTTTTTTCAATTGGATTTCCGATTAAAATGAAAATATGGGCAATGATGCAAAAACTCCAAATTTATCTATTTTCACCATTGTTCACTTCCCAAGTATTAGTCTTTACGATCTATCAATTTTTACTTTGCCAAATTTGGTATTCGATGAAAATGGTCAACACTGGATCCAACTTTAAAACGTCTTAGAAACAGTTCCGAAGTCATATTTGTCGTTTCAATTTAAACGCCAATCTACTCGTTTGAAGTTGCAAAGTGACAGTAACTGTAAGATAAATGATATATTATTTTCATCCTAAAGGCCACGAAAATCTCCATTGTTAGAGCTACGATATAAGCGTGTGCTTGTTCTCGAGATCAGTTGAAATATACTTTTTTAAAAACTTCTGACAAATCAATGGTACCGCATTGTTCAGAATTTACAGTACTACAAAGTTTGAGCATATGAAGTCACAGGAAGAGACGATTGAATTTCCTATTCATACTAACTTTTCGCTTAATTTTCTTTGACTTTTCTCAGTAGGTAAACATGCACTGTAATTATTCCTTCCATTTCGACTCATAACTCTAATCATTTGCTGGAATATAAAATACGTAATTTAAGTGTCACCGAATTTTGCATAAACAAATATTTACTTGCCGTAGCTTACGTTATTTTACCGGTCTACTATAAAATCCTATGAAATCAATTAAATGTCCAAGATTCATTTAAACAAACTATCGCACAAAACCTGTTGAACTTAGATCACGTTTATTGGAATAATCCACGCTTTTACACCTATTATAGGTTAACGCCAATTAAAATGGCTTTAGTATACCATGAGTTATTATTACGCCACGACCATGATGACTTAATGTGACTTAAGATCATTGTCTGTTAGCATGCGCTAAAACCGGAACTTTCCCGGAGAGTAGACCATCGGGCTTGAACAGTAATTTACCACTGAATATCTATATCTAAAAGCAAGTCCGTAAGAAAATGATTTTACTGTCCTCTTCAGTTATTAAACGACATTTTCGACAAAGCTATGACACGTTTACGAAAATCATGACTGAAGTGTATATATCTCTGTTTGAATTTACTTGAAATGACATCTATAAATAGTAAAATTTTGCATTACACTATTCTTCTATATATAGTCGTTCATATTTTAGGAAAATTTTATGACGAATTATCCTCACATTATATCCATCTGCCTATCAACTAGAGAAAATTTTTCCTAAATCAATTTTCTTTTAAAATGCCGCTAACATATTATAGCAGCTTCTGCAAATTATAATATGTTGTCCTGCGAAAACTACCGCAGATATACAAGATAAACAATATTAAAATTATAATTTCGATTAAAATAATCCTTCACATTTTTGTAGTACACTTTAATATACAATATATTTGTCTGTTCAGATATTATTTTGCGAGGAATTCGATTATAAATTTTAATAAATTCCTATTGGCTTCGTTCACGGTGATTTCAATAAAGCATTTACTTTGACTCGTGCGTCGTACATATTCGAAGTATCTAAAATAATGGAATGAATGTTGCTTCACGAAAAACGCATACTCCAAAACATACAAAATTACCTCGAAGACATTTTTATTGAAGCGACGACGCCTTAATACCGAGAAAGAAACTATATACTTATACATGTGTAACTTTTACATTTTAAATCAAAAGTGGTACTTAATTTAATTTTATTTACCTTTTAATTGATTTATAATAATTAGGAGCATTAGCATTTTTAAGTCGAACATAGAAAAATAAATTTATATTTTACAGAATTAATTCATCTTCACGAGTTACTTTTTCTTCGAGTATAAATGTAGAATTTTTTTTATTTTCCGATGCTTCGTTTCTTTTCAATGGAGAAGATAAAAATTTAAAAATTCACTATTCAGTTCAATCAAATAAATCTATAAGATACATCAGTTTGAGTCAATGATGTAACAACCCTCTTTATTAATAATCTTTTGCTATCTAGTAGGCACATTTCTCATTCAGCATCTGTTGAACAGAGATGTTTTTTGATAAAAAAAGAAATTGGAAATTTCATTTTCGACTTCGTCCACATTTCGAAATTTTTTCCATACAAGAAATGTTGCAATGTCCTGAACTACTGAACTATTCTTTGATTTTATCAAACGTCTTTCTTGCAGAGTGTGGTCTTGTATTGCCATGTCGTAGAATGATACTTTTCTTTTAATAAGAGAAGTTTACGTAAAGCGGCGAACTGTTATTAAATTTCCTCTATAAACGAATTTTTCAGTCGTTTATTATTCTCGACACGGAAATATTTGTACAAAATTTAGTTTGAAAATATGTACTTTTACTGAATGGTTTGTTTCTTTTGTCACAATACAAATACAGAGACATTGATGTTGATTCGTTTCTTTTGTCACAATGCAAATATAGAGACATTGATGTTGCTGGTACATAATGCCAGATTCAAGAGTCTCAACCTAATATTTATACTTAAAAGAGAATTTCGACATTTGTACTAGAATACAGCAAAAAGTTAACATTTATTTATTAAATATATTGTGCATGTACGCCTGACTAGTTGAGGGGCATAATATTTGATCACTGAATGTTGACATATAGTATAACCCCTTACCACATTAATTTTCGTATTCTGTATACGTATTTCGACATCAAAATAATCTAAGTTGTCATCATGCATTCGGCGATTTTTACAAGATGAAATTATTCAACAAAGAAGTTCCATTAAATTTTGTGTACAGAATAAAATTTCTGGTGCCGAAACGTTCGGCATGTTGCAAAAAACGAGCGGTACAAATTATTCGAAAAATACCCGTCCAGGACGGGACGTCAATTGATGATCAAACGTCCAGAATACGCGATCCGAGAACCAAAATGTTCCAAAATACACAAAATGTGTCAGTGGAGATACATTTTGACGATTAATCGGCCGAATATCGTATCAAAGGTGAACCGAAGATCAAAGCGTCAAGGTTATGTTGACACGGAGTTTGCCAAACTGTCAACAAAGAATACTATTTGAGTGTTATGCGTCGTTTTGGTCCGACAACTCTTGGCTTCTGCACCACGATAATGCACTGTCATACTGCATTAATTCTTCGTGAGTTTTTCGCCAAATTTTCAACCAATATCGTGCCGCAACCACCGTATTCGCCTGATTTAGCTCCGTGTGGCTTCTGGCTATTCAGCAAACTCAAACGACCGCTTCGGGGAAACCGTTTTGAGTCAATTGAAGACATTAAACGTGAATCGCTACGCGCATTGAAGGCTATTCCTGAAATTGACTTTAACAACTGTTTCGAGAATTGGAAGAAACGCTGGCACAAGTGTATTGGAGCCAGGGGGGATTACTTTGAGGGGGACGAAATAGATTTGGAAGAATAAATTAAGAATTTAAAAATTATGAACAAAGTCTTACTATTTTTTGCCCACAGTAGTATTAATCTATTATGATATAATTTTATTAAATATATTTCATATTGGAACACTTTTCAAAGGCGAGGGGTTACTGTTTATATCTGATGATGACTTCGAAATACGTGATCAAGTATATATCAACCACAGTGCTCCAAATCAAAATTACCGGGCACAATATTGTTTACTCCCAAATGGTTTCTCAGAAAGTTCAGAAATAAATTCAAAAGTATACTATGCAAATATAGTTTAAAAGAGTACATAACTTAAAATTTCGAATGTAGAAGAAATATCTCCTATATTCCAAAAAATCAAAAATGGAATCCATAAAAATGTTAATATCGCTATTTCTTTAAACTACGAAGGATTTTCAATAAATACTGGGACCAGTACAACCTGAAATTTTCATATTATTCATAGACAATACCTTTATCATTTCCTTGTAGTGAAATAACTTTATATTAACTATGCTATTACTGTTCAAAGATTTTACGGAAGTCGTTCTCAACTTCTCGAAAATTGCTTCTAGAGAGTAATTAGCACCGAATTCTATTTGAAACCTCTATTTCATAAGATCTTTTTTTATTTAAAGGCGTACATAGAATTTAACATTTTTATCGTTCGTGTGTTTGTTACACAATAACAACGCGTGAGCCTGCGTTATCGAGATTAAGTTTGCATTCTCGACACGCTCGGATATTTGGGCAAAAGGACAAAGGTACTTAGGGAGTTTCAAGATAATAAACGTTGATCTATATGAATTATTACTACTTCAATGTTGATTTACTTTAAACTCCGTCTATCATCGAAATCAAACAGCTCTTACCGCAGATGATTTCCCAAATGCCATTTCAATCATGGACAAAGTTTCCGTTAGATTTTCCCAGACGAAAACAGAATTTAATCGCACATCTGCGCTCTTTCATTTTATTCGCAGCGATTTTTAGAAACACAACAACAACTTCGCAAGAATCAAAGTCAAATAAATAATTTGTGGAAAATATTTTTGGTACAGCCCACATAACATTTGGTGGTGTACAAAAAGTTTTAAAAATAATGCCTATTGAAATAAAATATCCATATCGAAAAACAATTTGAATTAATTAACACCGTTTGACAAATAATAAATCGTTGTCCTAAAATAAAAGCCCGATATTCATTACATTTTATATATGCATAGATTGTTAATCGATACAAACACCTAAGTAGATACATACAAAGATATAAACCAATTTCCACCTTGACTTGTCACTTCAATACCGCAAAATTCTAAGTGCCATAATGTAAATACAATAATACGCACATGTGTGAATCGCGTTCCATGTCACGTCATAACACACGCAAGCTTAATATTGTTATGTAATCATTGTCATCATCTGTTTTCGCATATGTTTACAATAAATTTCAAAATTAGTTGTTACCCATCTTGCGACAGAACTATTTTTAGCAGGCAAATAATATACGAGTACAGTTCGTTAAAATTTAATTAAAAAAGGGAAAATTAAACAGGTTCTTGATCGTAAAACTCTTTATTTTATTTTACAGGACAAGGAGTTACAAGACATTACAGTTTCGTTACGGTTTTGGTAAGAAGAAACTCATGAAGAAAGTGAAAGCGATATCATCGAAACGTCGCGGAAATCTCCTGAGATAAAAGGCACGACTCCTGAAAATGGCTTGTTCTTTTCTTCCTAACGTTTTGGTATATTTTTTTCATGTAGAACGAAGTTATATTCAGTAGCACGAATAGTCATTTGCCATGTTAGTCCTTCTTAATTGGGTATATTGTTTATTTAAAAGCAAGAAATGCATAATAGAAAATATAATCTTTTAGTTATTATAATTATTTGCTGAATTATTATTTTATTAGTTGTTTTACATTAATACTAGTTAACGTCCTGTTTTTTATTTTTATACATATTCGTTTATAAGTAAATACATCAATAGAATTGTTCAAATAGAAAATTAAATGATATATGATAGTTAAACTGTGAAAAACACTAGAAATAGTAACAGCAATTTTTAAATACTCAAAGAGATAAAGTGATATATAGTTTATAATTAATTTAATTATTCTGCGTAAGCTTCTTTATTTATTTAGTAAATTTATGAAAAGAAATTTCATTTAAAAATTCATAAATTACATAAATATCTTAATTTTTTAACTAAATTCCACGCTAATATAAAAGAAAATAGAATGGCTGTTGATATACACTATTGTGCAAATTTTTTTTTTCAAAAAAATACATAAAGAAACTTCTACATAGTAGTATTGATAATACAGCAAAAAGAATTGCATACAATTGAAAATTGCTAATAATAAAGATAATAATACTATTTTAATAACCAACTTTAGAAAATATTACGCTCCTTACACTTACGTGAACTATCTAACAGTTCTGTTAGAAATTCTTGTGGAATGTCATTCCATTCCTCCAAAAGGATATGAAAAAGTTGATTAACATTAGTTGGCTCTCTTGTCTGCTTCACTCGGTCTAAATAATTCCATACATGTTATACTTGAATAATATTTGAATCTGGACTTTGTGGTGGCCAGACTAAAGTTTGTCCAACTCCTTGCTGCTTAATTTCATTTCAATATTTTTTAACGATCCTTACATTATGCTTCAGATCGTTATCATGCCGGAAAATGTAACTATTATCTATTAGTTGTATTCCTGATTGTACAGCATCAGAAATATTTCGCTAATGTTATAATAATTTTACAGTAATTTTAATTAATGGGCTAACACCTCGCGCAGATATGCAACCCTATACTTGCACAGACCCACGTTTATGTTTTATTGTTGACTATTTACATACATCATGGGCTATACGTTTCTTCAACCATTTTGTGTACTGTTTTTGTATCCGAATATTTCAAATTTGTCCAAAGTACGCGTCGTCACTCTTCCACTGCCTTACAGGAATGAAATCGTGCATATTCCAACCGTTTCTGTTTATTATCCCCTTGCAGTATGGCTTTATTCTCCGTTTAATTAGATGGCATCGAACTACAGGATACACAGAAACTATTGTCGATCTTCTGTTAATTTTTTAGATGATTTCGTCCTATATCGCAAGGATGTCAACCACAAATATTGATCATGACCTCTTTTACTATTTTTGGCCATCTCACTCTCTTTTTATTAACTACCAGACCTTTTGCTTTGTGTTTTTCGATCATTTTAGTTCCTTTTCTAAAATTATTGGAAAACACAAAGCAAAAGGTCTAGAACATTAATCCCTGTTGATGGAAAGATGATATCCGGTGGCGATTTTCGTTACACTACCCTTTGAAAAATTAACCTAATTAGAATATGTATGATAGAATAAACTAAATTGTTGCTTAGAGTATCATTTTCTAGTATCAGACAAATATTCACAAGCACTTGTATTAAAATAAATAGGTTCTTTATGACAGAAAACACACTATTTCGAATAAACGCTTCGAAAACCAGTGATATACTAACCCACAGTGCGCATAAACTAGCCTTAAGCAGGTAAAGAAATAAGAATAAGAATTTTTTGCAAGTGCTCACTTACTTATGCGCACTACTGTACGCGAATTAAACGTATATTTGCTCTTGCTTAAAAGTACATAAAATTGTTTAAATATAGGTAATTTTGATGGAGCCTGTGGTTGATTCGCTTAATCACTGAAGGTTGAAATATAACCCTTTACCACATGGTTCTCAACGACGCGGATCGTACGGAGTTTGTTTTCGTACGGGTGTTTTTCGCCGTGGTTTACCAGGTGCGACACTTTTTAATTATCTGCTGATGATGACAACTTGGTTATCGAAATACGTATACAGAATTCGAAAATTAATGTGGCAAGGGGTTGTTTAAATATAGTACAAAAATACATAATTTATATCTAAAAGAATATATAATATAGTTTTTCTCGATAATAACGTAAATTAAGGATCCTAAGATTGTAATGGTAAAAACCTTAAAATTGTAAAATACATTTTGAAATTTGGTAAACTATTTTTTAACAAAATACCTATTTAGTGATTGTCAAAATTTTCAACTAAGAAGACTGACTAAATATACATATATACTTTTTATTCTCGATCGCATAATTCTTTATGAAGCACTCTTGTGAAGTCCTTGATGTCAAAATTACAGTATTTCGAATAGTTCTCCTATATTATCCTAATATGATGAAGAATAATTGGTCCACAGTAACCAATATAGTAGCCATTAATTTGTATGTAGCTTAGTTTAAACCAATTAACAATTAAATCGAAGGTTAGTATACAGTTCAAATTGGCAATAACTAACTAATAATTAACAATGAAAATCTAAAAGAAAAAGAACAAAGATACAAATTTCTATTATTGTTCTAAATCATATGATTAAAGCTACTTTGCGTTTACTTTAATTAGAATATTTCTACATTACTTAGGACATTACATAATTAAACATAACTGAAGTGATATAAGTCACCCATTTCAAATTGCATGAAATTTCTTATTTTATATTAGTGTCTTTAAACATTTTATATAGTCACACTGTAGGAGAAGCGAACATATTCTGTCACAAAATATTGTGCAAAGAAACCCTACACAGCTGTTTATAATTTATTATATGTGTCCTCATAACTTCATATAATACCGAGTAATACATACATGTATGAAATATTGTAATGCATTTATTTCGATGAGGTGTGCAAAAATATAAAAACTTCATTACAAAGAAAATAAATTGTCGGCGTCTCAAAGAGTTGGTCTTTCAATAAATATGAACTTGAACCATTGAAGAAGTATTTTTTTCAAAAAATATATCTAGTATTGTGACAGCAGCCTCTTCGAAACGCAAACAAACACTAACAAAACAAGAACTTAAGCGGGGAATGCGCTATTGGAACTATTGAGAAAAGTCACAACTTTTGTTACCTATACAGAGGATGGATAACAACAGATGTCCGAAGAGATTTTTTCATATAATAGGTGTAAACAGACGACAAAAGCTGGGATTTACCTGGAAGCGAAAAAATAGAATGTGCAGCTAGGGGATTAAAGTTACTGGTGGTGTAAAATGAAATACACCTTATTGTACATATGTACGTCTCTGAAACGTTAAAGATAATAACTTTGTAATAATGTTGTCAGATATAGTAATGAATATAAATATAAATAAATACATATACTTGTATTGCTTTGTTATTCTACTTTCTTTTCTTTGATAATTTAATCTTTTGCAACAATACACTGAATGTGATGTATAGCATAATTATAGGTAATTTTGATGGAGCCTGTGGTTGGTTAACTTAATCACTGAAGGTTGATATAGAACCCATAGTAGGCGTTTCGGCTTTCAACGGTACAGATCGTGTGCGGAATGTGTTTTCGTAAGGGTATTTTTGCCGTAGTTTTCCAGGTGCGACACTGTTTAATTATCTGCTTATGATGACAAATTAGTTGTCGAAATACGTATACAGAACATGAAAATTAATATAGAAAGAGGTTATATATCAACCGTCAGTGATGTTGTGTATATGAAGTCCAAATCAAGTCATAAAACTATTGTTTCATGATTTGACAAGTACCTCTAAATTCTATATACCAACATCAATGATTTAATAATTCTTCTACTTCGAAAGAAATGTTTTAATTTAAAGGTTAGTAATACTTCCTTGCTGTTCCTATGTGAATTATCTCTTTTTGCGTGACTAAATTATGCGTATCTTTTTAATAGTCTTTAAATATACTTCGAAACGTAAAGAATCGTGTCCTGATTTCCTCGCAATATACGTTTAAACTCGTACAGTATATTGACTGTGCTACGTGTACATATATCAAAATTATTTGTATTTCTTTTCGACTTAAATATTCTCTTTTTGATTACTTCAGTAGCAGTAATAAGTGGTAATGCCATTAAATACTTTCGAGAATGTTCAAGTGTGTTGCAAAACCAACAAATAGATATCGATCTAGATAAAATCTCCGGTAATAATAGCATTCTACGTTATTGACAAATATCGAGATTAAATACAGTTACAGAAAAGTTTCTGGATATTAGCACTGCTGACTGTACTCTTTTAAGATGATTCATGAAAATGTATGTAAAAATTCAGTAGCTTCCTATGAAATTTACACTTTGAAACTTTTTATAGTAGGTTCCTAAGCAGTGATTCTAAAGAAGTCTCCAACTGCAACTCAGTATCCTTATTTTCCAATTTCACCAAAATATTTGATAATTGTCTTTACAGCAAAATATAGTCCTGTGGTGAGTATCTTTATAACTATGACTTAGTATGGCTTATGTCAGAAAAATCTACGACATCTTTATGTTTTATATCACAAAGGTGAACTTCGTTTACACCAATCTATCCAAGGCTTCTAAATCGCAATGTCATTTCCATTGAGTTTAGATCTTCTGATTTCAAGGAAGCCATAATTAATATTTTCTTCACTACATTTACTGAAATAGTTTCTGTTCAAACAATTATATGGTAATCTCACTATTTATGTATGTATGTATTCCTCAGAATTCTAATATTGCACGTCTGTCATTTTATCTCTCGAACTCTCCACCATTATTGTTTCTAAAAATATTTGGTCCCCGGATGATCTCCTACAAGACAATTTACATAAATTATCTTATCTTACTAACATCTCTTTAAATATTGCTAAAGGCAAGGTAATAACTTTCTAAGAAGATGTTGTGACTCTTTGATACTCAATTGCCACGCTGTAGTCTGGGGGTTGTATTTGATAAAAAAGCTTCACTTTTTTTAATGCTTTAAAACTAAGTTCAGTATATATGTATGACTAAAAGATCGAAAGAGGCTGGCGAAAGTCTAAAATGACTTGATTTTACTTACGTTAGTTCCTCATTTTGATACAAACAAAATGAAGGATTTAGTAAGGGAAATTTGAAGGTAATTTAATTGGTAGAAAACTTTTTAATTAATTAACGTAATATATTTATACAAAGGGTACTAGGAAAGTTTTGCAATACAGCTTTGTTTGTTTAATTTTTTCAAAGTAACTTCCTTTGCATTCAATACACCTCTCCATCCTAGGAAACCAGTCTTTAAACCAGTTCTGCCAAGTTTCACTAGGGAGTAAAGCACAATCGTTGTCCTAAGCCCACAGAAGGTTCTGATCACTGGAAAACCGCTTCACTTTTAGCTTCATTTTCACATGCGGGAACAGTGCAAAGTCACAGGGAGCAAGATCTGGACTGTAGAGAGGGTGTTCGAGAAGTTTCAATCCTGTCGTGGTCAAATATTCGGTGCAGGCTTTGGAGCGGTGGGCTGGAGCACTACCGTGATGGAGGAACCAGGTGTCCATTCTTGACTTTGGCCGCAGGTTCTTCATAGATCCAATGACTTTAGGCAAGCACTGTTCAGTATACCACTTAGTTGTGGTATACTGAATACACAATTCCACTCGATTTGAAAAATACAGCTATCATTTTCTTCTTTACAAATCGGGATTTTCTGACAACTACGGGTGTGTCCTTATCATCAAAGACCCAAACTTTGTTTGAGATTGCCCCTTATGAAACTTTTTTAGCATCTCCCGGCACCAAGTCACACGTCGCGTCATCTGCTCTTCAGTCAGTCGATGCGGCACCCAGAGAGAACAAAGTTTCTTCACGTGCAAATGATCATGCAGAATCGAAATAAGTATACTCTATCTGTTGGTAGGTCACAGGCCTGTCCTCGCCAAGCATTTTTCTCACAGTAGTAACGTTTTCCTCCGTAACTGACATTCGTGGCCTTCCCGGCCTCTCAGCATACTCCACAGTTAAATTTATCCTTTGGAATTCTCTATACCACCTGAGTATCGTTGTGCAATGTGGGCAAACATCATCTAGTGCAAGAGTCATTTCTTCGAAGCACTGGCCTATGTTTAAACCACGCACGAAATTATAACGCAAAACTGCCCTTATCTCATTTCGTGACTACGATACTATCGCAAGCACTTTATACTCTCACTGCTAATGAATAACTGAGCCCATCGACATGGCGCGGCGGCTACTATGCACGTATGAACATGTCTCGACATGCAGCAACACCCCTTGTAGCCTTTGTATGTGCTTAAATACAATTCTATTAATGACAAACTTAAACACTCTTTTTAGCCCATTTCTTATTTAAACATTTTTGCCATAAAGAACTCATCATTTTTCTGTTATTTATGATGTATGCCGCCGTCTTGAAATATTATGAAATAGGACTGTGACTGTTTATGACAGCTAAATAGTGTAGTTATTATACGTTTGATAAATACGTTGCATATATAAGTATAACGGCTATTTCTACCTATCCTGTTTTATATTTACTAAAATAATTAACGAGTTGAACTATCCACTTGTTTTTGACAGCTTAGAACTCTAGTATGGTTATTATTTAATATGTCTACAAGTTTTCTCGATCTTCGATCTATATTTTCCAGCTACTAAAGACCTTAAAACTACATTATTAACCAAAATTTTGAAACTTTTTGAGCCAGTATTATACAACTTGACTGTGTGCGGTAACAACATCATAAACTTTGCTTATGTTGCGCGTTTCCACAGCAACACTATTTCCGAATTTAAATTCATATTTCTTTCTAATGCATATTTCACATCGCATTTTACTATGTCGTTCAAGAAAGGTGAAAAAGAAAATTCTTGCACTCATCATTAATCTCATACAGTACGAGGACAAATTGATGCTTTAATATTCTAGATTTTATATATTTTCTCATATTAACTCAAATATCACATAATAGTATTTGTTCTTAGTCGGGATGTAATGTAATTTAATCAAAAAATTTCTTAACAGATACGCCTTCATGTTTACGAGGATATAAACCCACTCTCTATTTATTAAATACAATTAGTCTAATCAAAATATACATTGGATAACGATACCTGTTCAAATAAATAATAAGTAGGAAACAGAGAATAGATAACAAATAATAAAAGGAGACCTTTGAATTCTTAAATAGATTTAAATTATGCTAAGATTTTCCATCCAGTGTCACATCGATCACTTAATATACGACACAACTCGGCTGAACATCAATCCAGACTGATCAAATATGCAGACGTATGAACTAAGACGTATGTATGTACATAAATCTCCTATTTATCCAAGGAATTTCATGCAATTATTATAAAGTGTGACTTTAGAAAATACCCAATTCATCACCTTGTCCTTCTCTTAGATGTGTCAATAAAGAAAGATTAATTATATCAGAGATTATGCGAAGACGAAGCAACAGTTTCTAATTTTTATTGATTATACATCACCGCACTAAATGCATAATTTAAGTTAAAAAATTTAAATATAGTACAAAACTCTTCAGAAAATTGCGCAAATATATCACAATTCGATTTGCCAGATGATATTAAAAGCTTCTAATTAAAAATAGTTACTATTATTTTTATTTTTAATATTTATTAATATTGTACTAGCAGTTATAGTCGCGAACATTTAAGCAAATGAATAACGGTTTTTTCCTACATTGATCTGCAATAAGAGAACTTCTAAAAAGAAATAGAAAAGATAGCAACTTAATAAGAACAGCATAAAAAACAATTAGACTAAATTAAAAAATATACGCTCGACAGTAGGTTTGTCCGAAAACTCATGATGTACTTTCTTCAGTTTTTCTAAGTCTTTTATTAATATAAAGGGAAATAATTAATCAATTATATCTGCTTCCAGGCTGGAACCGCGTCACTTGTATATCTGCCGACGTTTCATATCCATTTGTATGAGACATCTTTAGGGCTGAACTACTGCACTGAGTGACGCGTTTCCAGCCAGGAAGCCCAAAAGCAGATAGCACGGACCACGACCGCGAAGTCTACGTACCAGGTCAATCAATTATATATTGCCCATTTTCTTCGATAACCTTTTGCTGTTTTTGCTTATATCAACATGCGAATTCACAACCACCATCTGATTTGAACGCTATTCCACGGTAGAAGTTTTGGAGAAAACGAAACAAGAGAAAACTGAATAATTTTTAATGGGCATTTAAACTTTTATGTGGTCTTGCGTTGTCGAGTTAAGCACACGCTTATAACTAGCGAGCTCTATACGTTTTTAGATGATTGATTCGCTCAAGATGCTCAATTGTAAACAGTACATATTTAAATGAATTACTTCATTCCTTGGTAGAAGCTCAGAGAAAACGATATCCTCAGACTTCCACCGTATGACGGTCATAACTTTTCTCTGATAAATGCCTGCTTTTGAAGACATTTGAGGTGAATTTTGTAAATAATCCACTTCCCATCACCAGTTATCAATGACTATAAATTACTTTCCTCATATTTAAAAAGCATATCGCAAATGAATGTTAAAAGTAATCATTCAAATGTTAATAACACCCTGTCTACTACAACACAACACAAGTCTGCCTGAAGACGAGTGAGTCTCTGAAACATTTGTAGTAGACAGGGTGTTACTAACATTTGAGTGATTCCTTTTAACATTCTTTTATTCGGCAAATCGCCGTGGTGCATGCCTCAGTCTATATACGCTCTGGAAACTTTGTTATCGACATGCGAGATAGACGCGTTCTCGCTTTGTCGTTCAATACATTTTTGTGTTGGACGAGAGAGGGAGGCAATGATTATTCATATCGCAAATGTTTATTAGCGACGTCAAGCAAACTCTAGGAAGAATGCATTTGGCTCGAACAACACCTCTGTTTTGTTATCAATCTCAATGGAATTCATTAAATTTTACACAATTTTGGCATGCAATTGGAAATAACATATTAAAATCATACTACTGACTTCCCTATAAAGTCTTCTAAAATAATGATAACTATAAAATGTATTTTATTTTTAAAAAGATTTCCTTATTGCTTTTTATGAAAATAACCACTCTAGATATAGGTAAATATATTGTTTACTAAAGATATATGTACAAGGATTGTCCCAGAAGTATCCGACCTGACATATAAATGGCGGTTTTTGTTTGGAAAGAATGATTATGTTAGAAAGTACCAACCTTGTACAGCTTAAATTTGAAGTTTGATAACGCTATGTTGTTTAGTATTTGTTTGGCAGCCATCAATAGTGAACGTTCTTAGTGAACTTGTAAACATGGAAAAAATTAGTTATCGTTATGTAATACAATACTTTGATTTGAAAGACCTCAATCCAATCAACATCAAAGCAGAGCTTTTACTCTGGAGAAGTCTGCTCCTTCGTATACGACAGTAAAATATTAGGTGGCAGAGTTTGAACGAGGCCGTATGAGCTGCCAATACGAACATTGCAGTTCTCGACCAAAAAAACTACGCCTGAAATGGTGAAAAAAATTCACAAAATTGTATTGGATGATTATCGACCGAAAGTATACGAGCTAGCAGACATAGTAGACATTTGAAAAAGTGGTGTACATCGCATGTTGACTGAAAATTTGGACATGAAAAAACTATGCGCAAGATGAGTACTGCGGTTACTCACAATAGAATAAAAACAGCTTTGTGAGGATGTTTTGATCAAGTGTTTGGCGAAGTTTCGCAGCAATAAAGCTGAGTTTTTGCGTAGATTGATAAGTATGGATGAAACATGAGTCCATCACTTCACACCTGAGACGAAGAAACTTATAAAGAATTTGTGTAATTACTTTAAGCTGCAACTGTAAGTAGCCTTGTTATTACATAAATTTGCATTAATTTAAATCATTTACCTATTTACATGATTCGTTAAATAAACATATTGTTATCTTTTTGCAAATATATTTAACATTTTTAGAATATATATAAAATTAAGCAATTTTTTTTTATACACGGCCATTTTACTGTTCGTACAAAGCTCAAACGTGTGCAGTTTATTTTATGTTACTTCTAAGTATTCTTATATTATGCCATGACACAACCCCTTCCCTCACAAAATTATTTTGTATATTTTGTCCACTTGTTCGAGTATATAATGAAAAGTCTGCAATAAAAATTATGTATTTATTTGATATATAAAATTCGAAAACGTAATTTTTTATGTTTTTTATCAATGTTTCAGGTATTTAGAACAGTCAAAGCAGTCTACGTGGAACATACGGTTAATGAAACTGATCATTCATACTGCATTGTTCTCATAGTGAAACATGTAGGGGGAATATTATTACTTGGGGTTGGACGAGTTTCATTGTTACAGGTGCACCATTCATATGTACATACTGCACATACTAACACGCTGAAAGAAATTTTATATCAATCATTTGAGAAAAAATTTTTTAAGTAGTATTCACAAGAAATCGAACAAGATACTTGAAACAGCCTGAATTTTAATCTAATTAAGCAATTATTTTGAGTAATAATAAAAAGGAAGTTTCACCAAAGCAAATGTTGCTCTAAGAAGAAATTGAAAACAATTATTTTGTGAGAATCAGAAATATACATTTTCTTCAGTTTGTTGAACCTGTAATACAAGAAATTTCTGAATTCAATAATTATGTCACAAGCTATACATTTGTTTTGTAAATATTTGTAACAATTTTAATCAATATTTTTCAATAGATTTGTCAGATTTGTTTACTACTTCTTATAACTTTATTTTATATTTATTTTGTTTGGAAGATTAACGCATTTTACATCGCTAGGATAATATTATACAAGGTATATATGTATTTTTCCTAAAATTCACCTAGATAAATTGCCTACTATCACCCTTAAGTATAATTAGGATAGCAGAAGTAGGTATTTGTGACAAAGAACCCTTCACTTGAATAGACCTTACATTCATTTCTAAACGCGCACAATAGATTTACGTTCACCTTGAAGAGGATCAACCTACTAGCCACGAGGGGGCATTTATAAAATATACCAGCTTGAATGAAACACTCGACGTAAATAATGTTTGAAGAATTTACTTCCGCTGCTATTCAAAAGCCTAAAGGAATTAAATTTCGCGCCCTCGAAGAAACGTTAATAAGCAAATCTCGAATATATGTGAAGAGTTATTGAAAATTTTTTTCTTACTAACATTATGCATTATAATTTTCACAAACAGAATTTATTTCCACATACGAACGATTTAATATAAGCATATATTATGAACGATGTATAATTAACTTTCTATAAACAATATAATGCCTACATTTGAATAAATAAAATTGCTCATTGACCTCAGGGGCTCACATCTGGTGAGTATGGATGTGGCAAGCCCAAGGTGCCCTGCTGTTTTCCACTTTGCTTCAACTAGTCTGGAGTGGAATTCCTCTATTCTATTTCTCTTTGGTCTCTATTGACCAGCTCTTGGTTTTTTCTTGACACCAACGCTGCGAAGACTATGGGTCTTTTTGCCTTTTTTTCTATACAGCGTAATCCAAGCTGTTACGTGAGTCGTGCCGACAATAGATGGCACCCGAGCTTTACCGGATGCCGCAAATGGAGCTTTCGGCTTGCCGCTACACGCGAGGTGCTGTGGTGATCAACAATATATCCCTAGCTACTGGTGGGAACAAAATGGAAGATAGATATAGAAATATATAAAAAATAGATTCGAAAGTAACACTTAGTAAAAATGATAAAAAAATTTTGATACTAAAGGAAGAGAAGACTACTCAGAATCTTTTAAAAGAAGGGTCAAATCTTTCCTTGGACAGGAACAATAGACACATCCTCAGAGGAAATAAGGCCGCGAGAGAAAGAAAACAGTCTTCGGATACCAGGAGAGGAAACATTATCCAGTTGATGCATCGCAGATAAGGGCAATGATAGGGGAAGAGTATAAAATCGTACCAGATAGAATAGCCAACCAGATGCCGTACAACATGGCAATCGAAAATAAGAACACCGTGGTGGTGGAAGGAAAATGTACAGATGTAAGTCTTTTCGTCTTGGACAATATCTGTAGTGCAACAAAAAGTATAAAACTATAAAACCCTAGAAAGCTGTGGGACCGGCCGTCATTCCTCCGGAAGCGGCATTATATGTAACCCCAGAACGAATACAAAACATCTTAAACCACTTGTGGGAAGAACAGGAGTTTCTGACTAATTGAAAAACAACAAAAGGTAATATTAACACTAAAGAAAGAAAATGAGGCAGAAAGTGCGACAGCGTACATGCTTGTACGTTTGCTTAACACTCTTAGTAAGTTGTATGAAATGCTGATAAGAAGTAGGTTAGAAAAAGAACTTGAGGAAGTGGTTGAGCTATCGCAGTACCAATATGATTTTCGAAAAGGACGGTCCACAATGCATGCGATTGAAGAGCTCCTAATAAAAAAGGATATGAATAAGAATAAATGGTGCGCTCTTATAACCCTAGATGTTAAGAATGCCTTTAACACACCAAGCTAGAGTGTCATCTTATCGGAACTTTAAAGAAGGTGCATATTCAAATACCTGATAAATACTATCACTGGTAGCGCAATGTACAAAGAAGCTAATCCCAGACATTTAAGTATTGTTAAATTGCAAGCACAGAGATGTGGATTATTATATGATATGTGTTATACTACCAGGACACCGTCTGTTCACCACATATGTCAAGAGGAGCCGAAGGGTAGAAATAGACGAGTGTCGGTATTGTGACAAACAAGACACCGTGGAGCACATACTTTTCCACTACGTTAAATGAAAACGCTAAAGAAGACAAGCATGGGAGAAGCTAGAGCAAGATTTAAAAGTGCATAACTTTACAAGAATTGTTACCGATCGCACTGTCAAAAACCTGATTAAAACTATAATGGTAAAAAAGAAAAGGAAACCAGAGCAAATGGATCAAGAGGAGAAGTAGAGGGGCAGAATGATGCCAGGTTGATACAAGGGTAGTTCAGGTAGGTCACTTGCTTCGGTTATGACCGACTACGTCCGCTAATAAAAAAAAATTCCTGATTGACAAAACGTCAGAAATTTATTTGAGATATCATAATCACCATACATCATTTATACGATAACAGTATATTTTCGTTAAAATTTTTATCCTCATCTATTGTTGTTGCTAGAAGAAATGAATAAGTATCGCTTTAAGGAATTCAATTTATGAATTTGATCTGTTTACTAACTAAATTACGCATTAAATTAGACCATATTAAATGGATTTGATCAGAATTACTGATGGTTTCGAATGTATCTTAACATTTTCTTCATTAAGAAATTCTTCTCCATTTACACGATCATGTAGAGTCTAAAAAAATTATGATTCGATGAAAATAAGTCCCGTGTATAAGGTGCAGCCTCATAATATGAGGATTGAATGGCAATGATGATGATGGTATTCCATTATAATACAGAGAAGCCAAAGAAGAAATTTCGAGATTAAGTTGATAAAATTGTTATAACCAAAAAACGAAACCTACAATAGTTATTTCGTTTTTCACATATATTTTCATTTAATTTAAAGCATTTTAATATAAACTAATTGTCACGATATTTGCTTACAAATTCTGTTAATTCTTTTGTATAATAGCAGTTATATCAGGCAGTATAATTATTCTTACGTATTTTGTTCAAATACAATATATACAAACTTGAATACTAAATTTCTAGATTCTTTAATTTATGTCCTAATTTACAGTCGGACACGTTTAGCGTCTGTTAGAACCATTTGTGGCTCATTATTCAATTTGTCTTTCTTTTGGAAATTTATGAGTCTGATATATAGTTTTTATATATGTACACATGTTTCTATTATACTGTGATACTCTTAATAGACACATATGAACAACTTTTTATCCATTTACAGATTTGTTCTTGTATGTATGTTTGAGAAAAATAACAAACCAAACACAAATTAGTCAAATGTTCTTATATTTTCTCGTTTCGTTTATTATTGTTCTTGTTATTTTTTTGGCGTATTTTTATGTTACCTATATACCTAGTCATGAAATAAAAGAGAAAACGAACATATAAAACAACTAAAGCTTTTGTGTTTGTTTACAAAAAGAACAATGTCAATATAATACAATTTTTGATAAAGAAATACGACTACTTAAAATTTATTTACAGAAGAAAGTTACTGTGTATGAGGAAGATACACCATTAAATTTATTAAGTCAGTTAAGTTTTGGTCTAAACTCTTTTGACATGGTAAAAAAATAATTAACTACTACTTAAAGTCCAAACGGTTCATGGAAATTGAAACTGAAGAATTAATGTTAAAAGTCGAAAATTCTATACAGCAAGATCAACGTTAAAAAGTCTCTGTTACTGCCAATGAAGTCTGTATATCCGAAAAAAGTTTCCTATAAACTTTACATGATAATTCGGATATGAATTCATTATGTATTCCTAAACTTTTACACCTTAGGAAGAATTTCGATAAAAGAAGTTTCCTAAGAAACGAGATTGAAACACATGTAGTTCGTTCTAGAATAATCACTGGAACTCTTTAGATAGTTGCAGATTAGCAGATTCAGATTTCTTCACCATCGAAGTAGAGCCAAAATACAATTTTCTGAAAAGAAAACACTAATTTGGGATGATGCTTATCCAATAGGGAACGTTTGCCATAGCTAGGGAGACTTACTAAACACAATTAACAATATTAAAATAACTCTGAAAGGGAAACGCTTAAATTCTTACTGTACAGTTGTCGGATTGATAGGGCAAAAGAAGTTCAATAGGCAATCGATGATCATGGATTCACATAGAATCCGTTCCATAGTCCTGTCCTATTTTTCTTTTTTAATTCAAAAACTGAAACGATCTGTAATATGCTTGTTTAGACTTCAGTAGATGTAAACTAGTACTTAATAAAAATTTTTTGTTTCTAAAAGCAAATGAAACGAATGAAATAAGTTGATAAGTTAAGTGTGAAAAGAGTTATGTAAAATGACAATATCGAAGTGAGAAAAAGTAGTAATATAGGAGATTAGAAAAGTCCTCCAATGAAGATATATTTTTATAAAAGGAACATTCTAAAGAATTACAGCTATTGAAAAGTAGAATAATTGCAGAATAGTAAAAAGCATTTTGTAATATTTACAAAGTTGCCTGTTTTGACGCTCATTATTGAAATGTATTATTTAAGAAAGAAGACAAGATATATGACAATTGTTAGTGTTGAAATGTAATAAGGGATATTATAAGTGAAAATACACAAAGACGGTTAAGTAAACCTTATTGTGACAAACCCCAATAAAAGCGTAAACTTTACACATTTATTATGCTAATACAATATTAATGTGTGGTGTATAGAAACCAAGAGTCGCTAAACTTTTAGAACCTAGACTTGCGGGTGCAGTGGCAGCCATGTGCAAATAATTTACATAAAGACGCTCTACTCCAACTTTGTTGTCGATATTAATTTCACTACCTCGCAGTACAATACTTACATTTATTTTAAAAGCTATCTAGAGTGAAATTAAGGTCGTTGAAATTTTGCTTGTCGTTTTAATTTCTTAATACTGACGAAGCAAGCGCTTAAGACGTGAACCATTAATCATACCCGGTAAAAACCTGAACACATATTTGAATTCACGAGGGATGCTATGGTGTTTTTAATACTTTTTCATGTTCTTATCGCTTTCGTAATAGATGCTCGAGTGTTCGAAATATAAAATAAATATAGTTTTTTAACTTGATTTATACACCCAAAAGGATCTAATTTTTCATTAATTATTTCGTGTTTAGCAAGAAGTGAAGTCGTGTTTTACTATATTTACTATTCAAACATTACGCCACTTTAATCGTCAAAGTATTCATTCCATTGGGCAGTCCCATATCGTATTTTTGTATGTTTTCTAAAATCCATTTTGAATTTGCCGCCTATGTATTTCTTCAAAATAGATGTCGCTTGCATAGTTTAATTTCTTCACTCAGTAGGAAGCTGAAACAGTATTTCAAGCATTTTCCTATTATTTGTTTGACGATCTATTTATATCGTGAGTTTTTGTACTTTTTACAGGCTCCTGGGATCCGCTTGTTGAATGAAAATATCAACTAATTGCAATATTTTACAAGTTCGTTTTTCTATTCAATTAAAAAAAGATATTGACAGTGTATGCAACGTTTTACTGGAATTTAGAACTAATCTGTTTCCATTTAGTTATTAATATTATCTTGTTTCGAGAAAAAAATTTCAGCATTGTTCAGAGAATACGTTAATATCATGAGCAGAGAGAACCACATTAGGCAGTCTATCCAAACTTGGAAAATTATTATTAAATAACAAGAATGATGCTGCTGACTTCAGAACATAGGCTTGTAGCATGCCACATTTTGCAACTCTTTACTCAGAAGCACAACTATATAATTTAGCTCTATCTTAGAGACAAAATAAATACAATTTAAACTAATCAACATGTAACAATTTGAAATTTATATAGTAAACCCACATCATACACAATGTTAAATGCTGTAAATAAGTCAATTAGTAAGCAGAGCAAACCACAGTTTAGAGAACTGTTTAATTCTGGCAGTACCTTGTTTGGTGCCAACGAACTACCAAAAGAACTGTGGATTAGCGATAAGGTTTGATTCAGTCTTGTGAATGTATCAGTTAAAAGCTAACTTGATGTCTACCTTGCTCAATCTTCGCACTCCCTGGAAGTTTGTAATCACTATATTGAGTAGATTTTCATTTTCTAGGATGAGATTTAAATTTCAAATTTTTTCTAATAGTACGAAAGAACTAATGGCATAATAATGATTGTAGTTTAAACAATATTTGGGGACAGAACAATCCAAGATCGACGTCATTACAATTATCAAGAAAAGATCAATCTGTCGCAAGAAAGTCAAAGTAGAGTTTATAATAGTCGACTTTGCAAAAATGGTATCTAATATAGGCAAAATAGTTAGTATGGAGGACTTCGCATTAGATACAGTGATATCTAGAGTAGGATTACGAACATCCTTAGTAATAAGCGGTAATGAATCGTGTAAAACCTCAATATCACTCGCATAGTTTGATCGAATCAGATCGAGTGTTCTATTATTTATATTAAAGATACTGCTAAATTGATGTAGGCCTACAGATTCCATAAAAGACAAAAATAGTTAAGTTTCAGATAGTAAGAACTAGATTCAGAAATAAGTTAGGCAAATTGAAGTCACCGGTATTGACTACACGTTTATCTGATATTAAAACCCCAATCAAATACATAAATCAGGAAGAATATAAACCAGCACTAAGTGGTAATAATACTGAGCCTCGACAGTAATTCTGGTGATCAACAGATCAATGTTCTTCATAAGTAATATTATTTAACAAAACCATCATAACACCGTTCCCCAATTTTTTTATTTATTTATTAAATATAAGCAAAATCATTAAGGCCGGTTTTAAGAAAATCATACATATTTACAATTTTACCCCACACTTATAAAATTTTAATAATATTTTTGAAAAAATTGTATTTTTCAATTATACTCGACGAGTAAACTACTGCTTTTCGATTTTGCTCAGAAAAAGAATATCACTTAATGTTTAGTCTATTTGTAATTTAAATAATATCATTAAAGTCGTTTTTGAGAAAATCTCTAATTTTGAGTTTTGACCTTTACTTAACAAAAAAAGCACCTTATTATTTTCTAAAACTAATTTGAAATTTGGTTCGTGACCTCCCTCCGCCTCCCGAAAACATCCAAATCCGTGTAAATCTCGATTTAGTTTTTTATTACAATACAATAGTTTCTTCTCTCCTGCCCTCTCTCCAAAGTAAAAATTGAAGTGAACCGTTCTTTCCCATCCGCCGTATAGTTCAAACATTCCTCTCAGATATTTATTGTTTGAAGTCTTAAAAGAACTTTTAGGGAGAATAAAGCTTAATTCGAATGGGAAGTAGCCAAAGCTTATTAGAAGATGACTCCGTCTACGATCACCAGATTTTGTCTTTTTAAACGATGGCGAAGTTGTATTCAAAAGGGAGGAAGCTGTAATCAAAAATGTGTAATTTTAATTTCGCTTGTTTATTCCTGCATAATTGCATTAGTAATAAACACACAGATGGCTAAATTCATAATGCATAATTATTGAATTATAATTTAAATTTGAACGCTCCTCGTAATATCATATAATAAGTGAGAATAATCATTCTATATATTATATACGAATGCATGGTTTCCTATTCTAACAATTGCAATTTCCTAAGAACAAGACTTAAACTGCATTATTGTAAAATAATCTACAATTGGTTTCTTTTCCGAACTACAATACTAATCAAACTAATTTAATATTTGATGGTGAATTCTATTAATCCAATTTCTTGTACTGAGTGCTTAAATTAATTTCAACCTACTCACGGTGTAAAACTTAGGACTTGTACATTTCGGTTTCGCTTTGGACATTTATTTTAAGCAGTCCTTTCCCGTTTTTCCTATTACGTTCCGGTACGTGATTTATTTCGTTCGCCTTTTCTAATTCCGGAAAAATTCAACCGTTTCCGTATAAATTAAGCTTGTTCTGGAAAGTTGAACGAGGTGTCACGAAGCTTCAATTGAAAGCAAAACTTCTGGGCAGCCGGTAACGAATAAAGGTTTTTCTAACACTAAACTGGCGAGGGCGATTCTCCGTCTTATCAATAGATAATCATCATTACTCTTTTCCTATTTTCTCTCTTATGTTATAACTTATAAAAGTTGAAATACCGAAAATGTTCAATTATAAAATAATATGAAAATATTATATATACTCAATTTAAATAATAATTTTGTCACTCATAGTTTCGCTTCCGACTTTTTAATTATATTATTTCGTTCTACATGCAAACTCCTTTATAATTATTTTACGTACATTTCAAGAAATGTCTGATTATAATTAACATAACAACCAATAGTACTAACGTAAAAATCTTTCAACAATAAGTTTGAGAATCCGTATACTACGACTGGAATAAGAAAAAAAATCTATCTAGCCGTCAACAACTAATTGCGCGTTGCCTCATAACATTCAATAGTGACAACATTTTTCTGTTCATGTTTAAAATGTATTCTCGATTGGTTCATTGTTTTGTGCTGTTGCGCAATAAAAAATGAATTTTATAAAATTAGAACATCGCAATATCATAAAATTTATGTCATAGGAACAACATTTTTCCTAAGCTATTCATGCCCGCATGATTTCAGTATATTAGGACGACAGTGAAAATTAGTCAAAACAGTTTCCGATGGTGTCATGAATTCATTGAAGATAACCAAAAGTCGAAAGACCTTAAGAGCCAACCAATTTTGGTGTATGGTGCATAAAAGCTGAAACATTGGCTCTCTAGGATAATCGTTTAAAAGTTTCTATCATTGCTAAAGTACTAAATTATCCGAATCAAGCGCTTTAAGAATTCTACATGATAAACGACTAAAATTTCAGCAAGGTGGATTCCAAGATTGTTGACACCCGAACAAAATGATTTTGCTGCAGACTCTTTTTCTCAAAGATAGGGACAAGTCGGTGAGACTTACCTACCTCACTGAAGTTTAGATACAAAATTAAATTTCAAACAATGGATTTATAAGATTTCTCCATCTCCAACTGGCCCACACACAATCTTCAGCTGGGAAGCTGATAGACCATGCCAGAGGGAACTGAAATAACAAATTACTTATGGTAATATGTTAAAAAAATTATGTTTAGCTATTGACAAAAAGGGACTAAATTTGTGTCGCAAAGATCCTCCTTCATGAGTTCACAAGACAAAGTCCAACCCATCCACCGCGAATGTAATTTCTTTGAACCAGACTACCCACCATATAAATCGTATTTGGTTCTGTCTGCCTTCTTTTTATTTAGAAATTTGGAAAAGCACCTCAAAAGATATAACTTTCAGGTGATAACCAGTTCAAAGAGAAGAATGACATCTTTGAGCACCAATAGAAACCATTATTATTTTTATTTTTATTTTGTGGAATAAACGTGTTACAGAAAAAATGTGGCTATCCGTTGCATAAAGGCTTAATTTGAATTCAATTTGATCTATTCGAATTAGCCTTTGCTTTGTGTTTAAAATCATTCTCATACTTGAATTTATTGATAAATTTGGTATTATATTTCGTTTCTAGAATATAAATTAACAGTACATCTAATTGATAATACACATCTTTGTAAGTAATTAATAACTTTTCAGATTTCACATACCTAAACTTCGTTTCCACTCTTTTTAAAATAAAAGTAAAGTATAAAAATGAGTACTCTTGTATTGGAAATTTTATTGAGGTATTTGAAAGGTACATGGTACTAAAAACCAATTTTTCGTTTAATATGGAATAATGAAATCTAGCCTTTCGATTAGCTGACTGCTTATTTCCAAATTGAATTCTTTCGTAACTATCTTTACCTATGAAGAAATTTAGAAGACAATAATGATAAAAAAAGTTAAACAAAGCTATTTTTGCTGAAGGTTTTAATTCTTAACATCAATTACAAATATTTTCATATTATTGTTTTTTTCAATCTCTAACTCATCTAAAATGAAATCATGTGTGCTAGAAAAATTGTGAAAAAATAAAACAATGATAAATAATACCTATTCTTTACTTGTGTTGGCAAAACTTACTTTTAACAGGAACTTCAAAACAAATGTGGTGCATATCTAAGTTTGGTTTTCCGAAAATTAACTAACTTATTTAATTCTAGGTCATCTTACCGTTTGACTGTCAAACTAAGCTTTTTTCCGCATCTATTTTGGGAGCTTTTTCACCATTTCCCATCCTGTCTTTCTTTCCTCTTCTACTTCTTTTACTATATGCTCTCAAGTTCTTCTTGAACTGTTACTTCATGTACTGGTCTTTCTATTTATATAAAACAACTTTCCCTATTGCCTTGTTTTTATGTTTTTTTATGATTGTTATATCTGTAAATGCCCTTGAAAATCTCATTCCTGTTTCAACTATACTTCATTTTTCCATATAATTTTGTTAAAAATCTTAATTTTCTTTTGGAATCTTATTCCAAAAGCTCCAACATTTAATTTTGTTATCTACTTTCTCCTATTTTGGACAAACTTTTCACCTTTTCCGATCCTATCTTTATCTTTGTTTATTCGTCTACTAGTTTTACTGCATGCCATCAACTTCTTCTTGCGCTATTACTTCATATGCTTCACTTTAGATATTCTGTTCATATGATATAACTTTTCTCAATGCCTTCTTTTTATATTTCTCTTACTACTGGTATATCTTCAACATTATTGAAAATCTCATTTCTCTTTCAACTACACTTCATTTTTCCCTACAATTTTTTCGTAAATCCAAAATTTCTTTAGGAATCTTATTCCAAAAGTTACGACATTTATTTTCTTTATAAGTGTTTTTTAGTGTTGTTTATTTCAAAAACTTTTATATTTAATTTTTTATCTACTTTATCGTTTACTTTAATGCCTCATTTAACATTCTTGTCAACTACGGCTTTCAAATACTGGAAGCTTCCACAATACACATATCCATTCAAATTTATTATTTCGTGAAAAAGTTGAAGTATTTTTTATCATTTTTCTGTATAATCTTAATAAATGATATGTGTCTTTCATGGCAGTCTCTCTCAAAAGTGATTTTTAATTTTAGTCAAAATGTCAATGAACCAAAATTAAATTAAAAAAATATTGTTAAAATATGTAAATATTGTACAGAAAATACCACAAAAATAACTTCATTCATCATTTTATTTTTCTTGAACTTGAGAAAAATATTGCAAATAAAACGGTGGTTGGGGGTGGAGTAGCATGAAAAATGAACAGTATTATAATAGGGTCGGAAAATCCAAGCTAACTATAATTAATGATGATTGCATTTACACTACTAACAATAACAAGTGTAGCAAACGTAATGAAAAAGTCGAGATTCTTCTTTTTTGCCATTTTCCGTTTTTTTTCCTAATGAACATTCAACACAGAAGACTGACGATATAAGTTTTAAGCGAAGTAAAAGCTATTGTATTCTATTTTTTCGTACACCGAACGCTAATGATGTTTATGTGCAACCACACGGATTCCTTTAAATATTTTCGGAAGTCATTTTTAAAACAGCAATCATTTCTCTTTTAAAATTAGAATATAAAACACATCACATTATAGGACTATACGATAATATTAACAATTATTAAAGAGAAAGAAGAAAGAAAGTTGGTTACTGTCTGATTAACAATTCTTAATAAAATCTGATTTATGATAAAAAATTATATCACTAAATTTATATCCAACCGTTAAAAGAAATTACTGCTTCTATATACATATACGCTAGATTCTTGTTATGTTTAAGATTTAATATTTAAACTAGCGATTAATAACAGCCTTAAGAAGTCAGAAGAAAAGAATGTTTTTTTCTTTCTTACAGCACAATTTAAACAACTAACAATTAATAATACGAACTTCATTTATTTAAAAGAATTCAGATACTCGAATAATACCAATTTTAGGGCATCACAACAAAATAAACAAGATTTGGTGAAGATATTTTATGAGACCAAATAGTATTCGAGCTTTGCATATCTTTTGATATTCATTAAGTATCTAAAACATTATGTTGGGTTGGCAACTAAGTACTTTCGGTTTTTACTGATAGAGAGCGTTGCTTTACTTTTTATATAACGTATGTTAGTGCTGTACTTTACCGTTTGTCGCGTGATACTAGTCACATTGAGGTAACTTCAGAAGCAAGTAGTGCGTGATTTTTATTAAAGCTATTAGTTGTGGGTTAATTTTAAATGGAGTGCAGAAATGAACATTTGCGACATATTTTACTATTTTATTTCCGTAGAGAAAAGAAAGCTGCTGCGGCTCACAAAAAGATAAGTGAAGTTTATGGTGCTAATTGCTTAACAGAGCGCACGTGTCAGAACTGGTATAAAAAACTCCGTTCTGGAGATTTTTCCGTCAAAGACGAGCAACGTTCTGGTCCGCCTACTGAAGTTGATGATGACCAAATCAAAGTCATAATTGAAGAGGATAGTCATATAACTGTTCGAGAGGTTGCGGAGAGGCTACATGTATCGCACACAACAATTGAAAAACATTTAAAATGTCTTGAGCTAGTTAAGAAGCTTGGTATTTGGGTACCTCACAAATTGAAAGAAATTCATTTAACACAAAGAATCAACTTTTGCGATATGCAATCTAGCACCATCTGATTACCATTTATTTCGAAGTTTGCAGAATTCTTTGAATGGTAAAACTTTCACAAATGACGATGACCTTCACTCGCACCTGGTTCAGTTTTTTGCTGATAAAGACCAGAAATTTTATGAGCGCGGAATCATGCAGCTGAAAGAAAAGTGGCAAAAGGTCATTGAGCGAAATGGAAAATATTGATTAAAAACTATTCTTTGTTTAAAAAAAAGTGTTTTATTTTATACTACAAAACCGAAAGTACTTAGTTGCCAACCCAATACATATATAGTTTCAAATGATTCTAACGATAAAAGTAAATCGAATTCAATCTGGGCCCATCAATATGTCTTTCAACATTTGCAATGGAACAGTACACCACCTAAAATACTACTCTAGTAAAAAATAATTTAAATTGACTAATAAAATACAAAATATTAATTATAATGAACACTACAAGTTTCAAATAACTCTTCATCTCATGCAAAGCACAACTCTACTTACTTATTCCAGAGGTACTTAAACTTCTACATATTTTCAGTATAATACGATTGTGCCTGGCCTCCAAAATAAATACGAGTTTTAGACATTATATCTTTCTTTGAGCAAAGCGTCTTTCAAATCCAACATTTTGGAAATTAGGAAATAAAAACCCATTAGGTGTTTAGGCCGGAGAAAAGCCCCTCTCTTAAAATAGTCAACGTGTACAGCGGCACATTTGTGCCAAAAAAAAAACAATAATCGTTTCCTGTCCAACCGATAAATGTTTTCATTTTCTTCAAAGCACTCGATCAATTTCGATCCGTTGTGTAGATCATTGATTCATCTCGGATATACAGTGATGAACACAAGTCTTATAAAAGTTATTAAGCAAAATTCAGAAGAATTACTTTGAAAAAGGTCCAAATATTGCTTCAAAAAGTTCGAAGGTTATACTTTCTTCAGTAGCGTGAGATTTTTAAAGTTGTTCTCTTTTGTCGAGTTTGTATCAAGGACAAAACAATTAATTGAAGTGTGCGATGGGATGGGCTGCCATGCTCACTCTACTGATCGGATCTGATGTCTTCAGACTACTATTTGTTTCATTCTATTCAAAATTCCTACATTTTTTACCAACAAAAGTAAGTCTTTCTATGGTCGAAGAATTATGGCTTGTCGAAAAGTGGCAAGAGATTATCAAAGAAAACGAGAAACATGTACCCGACTGATCTTTCTTTACATTAATTTATAACATATGTTAAACATTGGAAAAATACTTCATGACTTTTCCGACAACCAAATAAATAAATTAAAGAAAGCAATTCCTGAGAGACGATATGGGAATAATATATAATATAATATCATAAAGAAGTTCTCCTTCAGCAATTAAAGTTTATTTATTCCTCAGACTTAAGCATTGCCTTGGTGAATCAAAGTTTCTGTAGAATTAACTATAGTATTGTGTTAACTGTAATTGTTTTTATTCGTGCACCTGTCTCTGACTCTCCATCTAGATTCTTCACTCCTTGGTTTGTTCTGCTCATCGAAATTTTTGTTGGCTACTTCCCTCCAAAAAATCTATCTTTGTTTTTTCTGATTGAACATCCACACTTTGCACATATCCATTTCGCTGTAAATGCTGACGTGTAGAAAATCCACTAGCGCCCACACTTTGGCTGTGAACTTTCTTAGTAATATGATAAGTGATTGCCTTCTAAGATCACATCGCAAATAAATTTATTATTTAGTTTAAATTCTGCTATCCACTCTTTTACTGTTGATAACGCGCCATCATTGCCACGATTTATTCCATCACAATGTTTATTTTAATGGTATTAAACCTGTTAAAATGAAGTATTTAGTTCGCACTTAATATACAACGTTCGCCATTTTTACAAATATCAAACCAGAAACATTTCACTTCAGTTGTAACGTAGGTTAAAATTAGGTCTTCTTGGACAGTTGATTTGTGCAAACGCTGTATTACGCCTTACTAATACTTATTATTAAGTCTTAAGTCAATTGGCAGAAATCGAGGGCGGACAGAGAGCAAAGCTTAGTTTTTCAAGTGACCGAAGCATGTTTTTTCGGTCTCGATTTGTTTGAATCTCATTATTCATCTAACTATTGCTTGGTTGACGTATAAATTAGTATGTTTCTAAATCTAGTATGTTTCTGTCAAGCCGTTCACCTAACTGAATGCACCGAAATATTTCTTATTTAAATGTTTTCCCCTTCATGTTACCGAAGAACAGTTATCTATTTTCAAAGTAGAGGTCGCCAGTATTGATTTGTTTTCATTTGTTTTCAGTCATTATTTTTTAGCCACATATGTGATTGTGATTGCAATTTAGGGTGCAAATGTTACTGTTATATGTATCTGCTGTATATGGTGTAATAAATATAAGGTCGGTCCCAAACTACATCCTAGAGACACTCGAGAAATCATAGAATGTGTATACAAAATCTTGTTGCACCAAAAATTGTATTTGTGTTATATATGACTTTAATAATTCGTAATACAGATTCAGCAGTCTTCTTAGTATTGTAGCATAGCTCTTCATGCCACACTTTATTAAGTGCTTGACAAATATCGAGGCATACAGCACAATACTAAAGTACTATTTTCGTTCAATATTCTTAATTTTTGACCAATTGGTAAACTTGTTCTATAGTTCGATGATTTCGAAAACTAAACTGACGCTGCAATGAATTCTTTTCTCGCTATCACTACTAAAAATTATATATAAGAAAGTATTATGGACTAATTCAAAAAAGACACGAAAGCAAATGGAAATTCTTATATTATCGAATACCCGAATTTTAATTTATTTATATCCTTCAATTTACTATATTTATTGGTACTTTTGATGAGCAACGCACAATATCTCAAGAACTACTGCAAACATCCACGTTATCCGTTATTTCTAAGTTAAAAATTCCTTCTAAATAAACGTTCGAATTCAACTGGCATGCACTGCTAAAAGGTATCCATAACTTATACGTCACCTTAAAGAAAGGGAAATCGTATAGAGGGGAAAATATAATATGTTTAATACTTGCAGACGCTTTACCGGGCTTTAGAGGTCGGATTTGGTTGGAAAAGCGACAAACCCTAGAAGAATATCATGTAATATCACTGAGAATCGCTGAAGGAAGAGAAAATGGGGAAAATATATAAACGCATCCTGAATATATAAATAACCTTTGATAATGATATCGATCAGTAATGCGTCGTTATGCCACACAAAGGAAGCTATTCGGGTACATCTACCTAATATATTATTCAAGGAATTAGATTGGTACCGCATAATTGGTTTCTTTTCAGTATATTTTTGCAGTACACATGCATATGTAATATATGAACACATATGTGAAAGAATAAATGTAACAGAAATTAATGTAATATTATTTTATTACATTAATAAATTTTCCGAATTAATATATATCTCATATCAAATAACAAGTCCTTAAAGATATGTTAAGATATGTCTTAAAAAATGACGTAACATAAGCATATGTAATTTTTAATGACGAAAACGAAGTCAGCAGAAAATAGTTCCATACTATAAGAAGAACATCGTTTACACATTGCTACACTACTAATATTGTGAACAATTACGGTATAACTAGCTTGACAAGAGGGCAAATACCA
Organism: Dermolepida albohirtum; assembly: GCA_031893035.1. Taxonomy (NCBI): domain Eukaryota; kingdom Metazoa; phylum Arthropoda; class Insecta; order Coleoptera; family Scarabaeidae; genus Dermolepida; species Dermolepida albohirtum. Next base: position 90,769 of record JAVIWB010000655.1, read on the forward strand.
GTTCATTAAAAAGAAAGAAATTTCTAGATTATATATAGACTTTTACAAAATTACCGTTAATAGGAAGGAATGCCCGCATTCATATGAATCAAATTCGTACTTTTAAGAAAGAACAGATTACTCAGCATGGTATTCTTTAACTTGAACAACATATAGAGAAGATATGTAGTCCGAGTCTAGAAAAAACTTGGCACTTTTGATGTTGCTAAGTTCTAAATTAATATTATTTCCTTCTGAATAGACAAAAAAAGCTTAACAGTAGTAGAATAGAAATACTAGTGCAACTGATCAATTATTTGATCGAATGTTTCACCTTTACGCCAAAAATTTTAACGTCTAAAAGTGTTTCATTAGAGACAAATGAAAAATTTCGCTCAACTAATTGTTTTGAAGAAATTTGCACATAACTTAAAAGCGATCCTGGAAAAGTACCATACCATTATTATAACTTCTTTGAATAACCAACTAATGCAGTTTTAAAGACATCGAACCCTAGAAAATCTTAGAGTTTAAGTTTTAACAATCGGCACCTTCTCGGATCATCTCTTGGAACAAAATTAAAAATTCTTCCGTCTCATAAGAAGAATGAACGCAGCAATATAGATATGAAATTATCGCATATATTATTTACGTACTTACATAGCTTTTTTCAAAATACTCTATACAAGCTTAATAGTCAAAATTCAGTTAAACGAGACGACAAAGCAAGAAATGGTTTTTCAAAGAAACCTTGTATGACACGGCTCAGAAAACAGTAAGATTCTACTTTGTGTAATTTTTTTCAGCGTTTATTTACTTATTATTCACATAATATAATTTTGTGTTGTTCAATTATATTTGTCTCACAACGTTTAAACAATATTCATCGTTTTTTGGTTGCAAGATTGGTGCCCGTAAATCGACCCTAATTTAGAATTACTTTCATTGAATGCTTTGGTCATTAGAAATAAGTTCTTAATCACTGATCTATACTTCACTTTTTCATGTTACAAAACAATACTTGCAGTCAAATAAATACAAATTTTGATAGTTATGTTTTGGAAGACTGCCAAGTTTAAAAGCAAATGAGATTTTTCATGTGTGCTATTTTATATTATTATATATGTATATTATATTTTATTCATGTGTCATAGGCTCACTAATTATTGATACACCCTCGTATTATAATGTAGTAATTACGCTTTAATTATTTTTACCTGCCAATGGACTAGAAATAGAAAATATTGTCAGTCAGAGTTTTGGCCCATAATTCGATAATTTATTAAATCCATTTGTCTTTGATCATACTTATATTTTCAAATAAAATATTTTGCTAAATTTAAACTTCCTTTGTGTAAATACATCAGTATTTGTAGTATTAGGACAAGAGCTTCTCGAAAGCAAAGTTAACGGATAATTAGGTAATGCAATTTCTTCTTCCTGTGTTTGTTTGCATAATTCGTATATATCTTTGTCTTGCCAGTTGTTTTTGTTTTCTTTGTTTTTCGAGTTCAAACAATTATTTTGTTTTTATGTTCGAACCGAAGAAAAATATTCTTCAATTTCTAAAAAATATTATTCTGCTTTTTTCTTAACAGAGCAAAAGGTCATCCTTCTGCCGACTTAATCCGCTTATCCCTTATCTTTAAATTTTTAGCTTCTTTAACATCAAAGCAGAATATTATACCTTATATAAAACACATGTTCACAATTTAATCAAATCTATAGACTTGTAAACATACAATTATTTTATTGCAAATACTCTTTTCTTAAACTATTTTATGTTACTAATTAAAGATAATATAAAGTATTATTAAAAAGCGAATATAATTTCATACGTAATCACTTATTTCAATGAAAACTGTATATAATAAACTTGCAATAAACTTTCTATTAAAATTTTAAGAGACGCACAAATTATTAAACGTTATTGTAATTAAATTAAGTTACAGACTCTTAGTTCGTAGTATTTCATATTTTATAATGTAATAACGTAATTTAAAAATTTCTTGACTTGATCAATGATAGTAATATTTTCGTCGAACTTAAATAATTAAATAAAGGAATAGATTAAATGAATTAAGGTGTTAGAATTTAATAAAACTGTTTTGAAATATTTGGTGGAGGTGCCGGATAATTTGATTTAAATATACATGTGTATAACTATAATAATATTACTTTAATAATATGCGCGTGCGTGAATTTACTAAATCTTTTTTTTGGTGCCAGTTTGAGAACGGAACTGGTTGTTAAAAGAATCTTCAGCTGTTCGATGTTTGATCAACTCTCCTTCATCTTCCTATAAAGTTCGAATCGAAATACATTATACTGGAGACGACTCTTCGTCGTACTCTATACTGTAATGGGTTTATTCTGCGCGTTTGTGATCGTTGACATATTTTATAAAAAACCACGTTACTAAGATGAAGTATCTTTGCTGACCGCAAAAATGATCTGAATATTAAATTTTAGGAAATATATGAAGTAGTGATATTGGACTGAATTACTGTACTTCAGGCGCATTTTTTAATCTAATAACGTAATTTTAAGATTTCTTGACTTGTCTAATGCCACAACTATCTTCATTGAACATAATTAAGTATAGGAATAGATTAAATAAAAACTTAAAGTCCATTTGAGGCAATTGGTGGAGGTGCCGAATAATTTAATTTAGATATAGATGTATGTAACTACGATATATGAGTGTGTGTATATATATATATCTGATATGTCCACGAACGAAGTATGCTAAATCTTTTTATATGACAGTTTGAGAGTGGAACTTGTTAGAAGAATCTTTAACTGTTCTAGATTTGATGAACTCTCTTCATCTTATGGAGTTCGGATCGAAATACGTTATATTGAAGAAGACACTTTGTAATCTATGCTCTAATGGATTTATTTTACGCATTTATAACCGTTGATATACAGGGTGTTTCAAAATTAATATGCATATTTCGAATGCATATATTTATTAAACTTTAAGACATACGAATATGAAACTTTACACACATATTTACGAACCTCTCAAGTCCATCAGCGACACGAACAATATTACATCGATACTCAAATTGCTCCCATACTCAGGCAAGCATGTCCATCGTTACTGATGTTATGGCAGTACGGATCCGGTACTTCAACTCTTTCAGGTTTTGCAGGAATGGTGGTACATAAACATTGTCTTTAACGAAACCCCACAGGAAGAAATCACAGGGTGTCAAATGCCACACGTTTCCGTTTGTCATCAGGACACATAGATTGTAACAACTGTAACTTGTACGGCTTCATAACCAACCGATGTCTCAAAACACGCCAATTTGTTGTTGTAGGCAGTTGTAACTCCCGACTTGCACGACGAGTTGATTTTGAAGGATTACGTTGGAAAGCAGTTTCAATTCGTGCAACATTATTGCAGAAACACGAGGGCGGCCAGGACTCTTTCCTTTACATACACATCCTGTATCTACAAGCTGTCGGTACCATCTGTGAATGTTCCACCCATTCGGAGGTTTAATTTGGTAGCTCAACTTGAAACGTCTTTGCACTGTAATCACGGAATTGCACTTCGCAAATTCGAGAACACAAAATAAGACGGTTACCAAGAAAAACAGAAGACAACTGACATCTAGCGGCTATTAAATATACTAGGCTATGTATTCGTTTCTCCAATCGCTGAACTGAGGCGCAGGGAGCGATAGTTTGGACAAAATAATACTGTGTATATTCTTTTTGAAACACGCTGTATTTTGTTGAAAACTATGGTAATAAGGTGAAGATTAAATATTAAATTATGTAATCGATATCACGATATAACAAATACTGCAGAATATTCTCAAATACTGCAGGACATTCTCAAAATATAGCGTCGCGAATGAAGCAAGATATCATCTGTAGACGACGTCCATTAGATATAATTGGAACAATAATGTTAGTGTCAGTAAACTTGTTGTTAATAGTTCATTAATTTCCGTCTTGAGAAACAATGCAAACATCACTAAAATATCTTCTGATATCATGTCATTTCATATCTTGATGTATTTTTCCAGATTCTCTGTTCTCTGTTCTAGTTTCATCTGCATCCTAGATGCAGATGAAACTGTTGTATATCTGTAATACGCAAGTGGAAAGACAATTCAAAGTCATATTCTACATCTCACTTATAGAGTTCCTTTTCACTATGTTAGTTGTTGATCATTAATGTTGCATGATAACATCAGTTTATTAATTTTGCAGATATAAGAAACTACATGGCAGTCGTCGACTTAATCTTTAATTTGCTTTTATTACATCAGTGCATGAATACATCAATATTTCTTTGTAAAATAGCAACATCTTGCTATTATACATAGGTAAATATAGTTTAGCATTACTAGAGTAAGCTAATACAGAGCAATTGATAGACGTGAGATCATTTATAAAAAGCAGTAAACGTACAGGTCTCAGATTTATACTTTGAGGAACTTTAGATGTTGGAAGGAATTGGTAAAAGTAAAAAATATTATGAAATACATAGTTAATTCTACTCAAAATATGGGAGGGAATAAGCTGTAATGCGAACAGACCGAAGCAAAAAGCATATAATTTGTATAGTAGTATTTTATGCTTAAAGCTACCGATGCCCGAAAAGGATCAGTATACACAACATCAATTTGGTTATTATTATATAAGCTGGTATACAAATACATACTGGATTAATATAGTTATGTTCGTAATAGTAGACATCAATGGCAAAAATCGGTGTTAATTGTTGGATGTATACGGCTTTGTGTTGTTGTTAATAATTCATAAATTCCTGTCTTGAGAAATAATGCAAACATCACTAAAATATCTTCCGATATCATATCATTTCATATATTGATGTATTTTTCTAGATTCTCTGAAAGCATAGAATAGATCGTGGAATTATTAGAAACAAATATTTCAACAATTTGTCAATTACTAATTATATAAACTCTTTAACAACATTAATATATTTACTAATAATATCAATAATGTCGAAATCTATTAAGTCAATGCTAGTTTAATTACTTATCTTTAATGTACCATCCCCGTTGCTTATATAGACCAAACGAATTTCGAATTTCTTTTTCCGGAACGGAAACATTCCCCAAATTTATCGTTCTGATGTTTACTTGTACAACGTAGAGCATATCTACCACTAAAAGTTTCGTGATTTTATTTAATAATACATATATATAATGTTTTTATTTAGGTTACATTCAATACTTAAAATACGTTATAGTTTCTATAAGCAACATTTATCAAAAGTTTAGCTTCTGAGTGACGTTTTAAATTATTTATAATAAAACAATAGTTTCTCCTATATTTTCTGGCTGGAACTCTGATACTGCTGCCGTACTTATAGGACGACGTTTTAAATTTTTGTAATCCTTAAATATTTCATACTTATTATGCAACATGTAAGAATTTTTTGTCAAACTATGAACAAAAATAGTGTGTCGACAAGTAGTTCAAGTGTAGGTACTGATAAAGTAAAAATGATAGGCGATATGTTATGAAATATGTCACGGGCTTAAATGACATTACTAATTGTAACCAATCTATATCTATAAACAGAACATTGCCAGATTCACATTACATGTATTGGCGGTGTAGCGCGTCATAATATGTTATAACGTATAAACATATTTTTAAATTACCTGTATACATAAGTACTGAGCAAGACAAATACATATATAAATAATGGTAGAAATCCAAACGAATGTAGATTATTATAATATTATAATAGTCTAGTTTTGTTTATTGATTGTATAGAACTATGTGAATATATGTACATATGTATGTGCGTATACATATACATTTTTAGGGGAACCCTTTCTAAGTAAAGGTTAGACATCGAAATTTGATAAAATTATATAAAGATTATTCAGTTCAGATAACAAAAGCTAAATGTGTACCTCTTTAATGAAAGAACATTTTTAAATGGAAGCAAAGCGGAGATATTGAAAATTGTATCTTACGTGTAAACAATTTTAACTGCTTTTCATTTTAATAATATTAAAATACAAACAAATTCAGTCGTTTTGAACGAGAAAGCAATTAAATCGAAATTCTAATGATTTCAGATATTTACTGGAATCGATTTTAAGCTCTTACTTTGCGAGAAGCTAATGAGGGGAGTTAGAAGGAATTTCTGTTATAATCGACCAATATAATCAACCCTTTACTGACGATGTTCGTAACGTGTTTTCTGACAAATGATTCTATTTTAATAGGAAATCTTTCCCAATTTTAAATAGTGCCTTTCTTTTTTATGCATTAATTATGTAACATTTTCTATAGATCATACAATTATATTACATAATCGAGTTTAGTTTCAGCTTAAATTTATATTATGTAAAAGGTTTCTGTACAATTTAATAATTTGGAAGCAGGAAAATGCCTGCGTGGCAGTTTTGTTTTCTTCATCATGAATCAGTCTCATAGTATGCACTACATTGTAGAAGTTTTCGTACTAGTGATACTAGCAGAATTTTATCTTTACTGTATGAAGTTTATGCTTGTATTGTTATGTACCAATACTTCATTAACTATTCTTCTCTACTCATTTCTATTCTTCATCTTCTCCCTTCATTACGATGCTGCCTATATAAATGGTAATATTATTTGAAGGCGAAATCTGAACATAATGCAAGTGTAGATTAACTTTATAATACAGTTCTTACATTCTTTTTCTTTTTTATAATATTTCTGTTCCTGCTAAATCAAAAGAGACTTGAATGTAATTGGATATATATTTACAATAATTTTGTGACAGTAAGTTCATATGCCACTTTCTTAATAAATTTAAATAAAAGTTTGAATTATTTCTCCATTTAATTGCCAATAGAATTGTGCACTCAGTCGCACCTAGCTCGTGTATATTCGTTAATCATAATCTATTAATAAATATTAAACAACCATCGACGTTGTCAGTGATAGACGTTCCAATAACCTAAAATTTAATTAAAGAAAAAAACCATTGAAAGATCTTGGGGAATTTTCCTATTTTACAACAAATGACTGTGTAAAGTGTTTTAAATTCAAATGTTCTAATTAGGTTCTTCCGCATCAATTATCATTTGCAAAATAGTAGAATTTCTCAACTACAACAAAAAAGTTACTCATGTATGAGTAACATAACTGTGTGCGAAGTACATACTTTGCCAACGATTATATTACTTTTTCGTTGTAATTAAGAAATTATCGGCTTTGAAAAATGTAACTGTTACGGAAAAGCCTGTATAGTGGTCGTAGAAAATAGACATTTTAAGCTTTACATGCATCCATACTGCATAAGCAAAATTTAGCTCTTTATGTTATGCAATCAGTAATGTCTCAAAATGGTTACTACCAGAAGTAAGAGTTTCTGTAGTAGGATCCAAATATTATGAAGTAAACAAAAAGAACAGTTATGATCAACTGCAATTTTTGAAATAAGAATAGGGACTGAGGGACCTGACATTTTGTAAAATTTCAAAAAAACATTTAATTACATATTTTTCTTCTTATTATCTACATTTTGTTTGTAATTACTTTCTATAATCCTTTTAACCACATTTTAAATTTCATTTAAAAAAAAAACGTTGATTATCAATATGATACCATTTACTACTAAATAAAGCTCATATATGTATATATATATATATATATATATATATATATACCTATATATATATATATGTATGTATGTATGTATATATACCTATATATATATATATATATATGTATGTATGTATGTATTTACGAGGGTACTGAAAGATTTAACAAATATATGGCGGTTGTTGTTTGAAAAGAATATCAACAGTAAAAGGTATCAATCTAAAGCTTCAATTTGAAATTCGACGACGTTCTGTTGTTCAGTATTTGATCGGCAGCTATAAATAGTAAACCCTTTTAGCAAATTTGTAAACATGAAAAAAATTGATCATCGTTAGAACCACAACGGAGCTGAAGAACTAGATTCTACTCTGGGAGAGTCTGCTCCGTCGTTTACAACAATAAAATATTGGATGGCAGAGTTTAAATAAGACCGTACAAGCTACCGAAACAAATATCGCAGTGGTCGACCAAATGTGACTACGGTGAAAAAATCTACATACATAATGGTATTAGATGACCGTCGACTGAAAGTTTGCGAGCTAGCAGTGATGGTATTCATTTCAAAATGCTCTGTATATCGTATGGTGACTGATGATTGGGATATGAGAAATCTGTGCGCAAAACGAGTGCCGTAATTGCTGATAATGGAACAATAATAGCGTCGTTAGAATGTTTTAATCGAGACATGGGTCCATCAATCACACCTAGGACGAATAAACAGTCAAAACAGTTGACCAAGAGGGAAGAAGTGCTTCCAATAATAGTTCCATCTGTAAGCAAAGTTATGGTGCCAGTTTTTTGGATTCAGCATGGGATAATTTTCGTTAATTATCTTCAGGAAGGAAAGTCAATCAATTTATACGAACTTAATGCAGAGCTTGAGTGACGAAATCAAGAAAGTCGCCGCATTTGCAAAAGAAAAGCTTTATTTCATCAAGACAATGCACCAGTTCGAATTGTTTTCTCATGCATCCTGTTAAATTTAGCCCCTCGAATTATATTATGTTTCCAAAGTTGATACAATGGCTGGGTGGTAAAAGATTTACCAACAATGATGAGGTAAAGTCTGCGGTTGGCTATTTTGAAGAGTTCACTATTCTCACTATAAATAGGGCATCGAAACTATTGAATATAGCTAAGAAAAGCGTATCGAGTTAAAAGGAGATTATGTAGAGAAATAAAGATACATTTTCCCAAATTTTTTGTGTTTTACTTGTTAGGTCGAATATTTTAGGAACTACCCTCTTATATATATATATATATAATAAAACAATTTAATTATATAATTGTTTGCTAACTATATTATGAAATCAAAATATATACGAAATTTTGTAATTGTCCTATTCGTAAGTGTCCTACTGCTTTCTAAATTAGTTCTTTAAATCGATCGAAAACCCTTCAACCGATTATCTTTCAAAGTATAGTAAAATTAGAGATTATCGGTTACATAAGTACCATTATACGTTCTCCATATTAACTAGATGTTATTATAAGGTATTAACTAAAGTAAGCACTATAGACGTAGGTTCTCGAAATCCCACATCAAGCTATCAATCCAATGCATTCAAGACGGGATTACATGTCCTCAATATTTTAGTAGATTATATCTAAATCTCGTTCTCCGATGACAGATCCTGGCCATTGCGTCTATTAAATGGAAGCTTAAATGCTACTGGAAATACTGAATCGATAATTGCTACTATTTTACTAGCAGTTAACTAAAATAAACTGAAGTTAGTGAGACAAGTTTTGCTGATAAATAATGTAATTAATATTGCCATACTAGAGTTAAATATATACGTACAGTTTTCCTATTTTATTATTACTTCTAATTTAATAGACAAAATTAAGAAATTCAAATTTGAATATAATATGCACGTAAATTTGAATGACCAAATATGTTCTACACTGTTCAAAACAGTTAACGGATGTTTCATAAAAATGACAATAAATTTTAAAAACGTTGAATAAACATCATTTTTTTTTGATTTCAATATATTTATGAACAAATATCATAACACGTCGTATGTTAATTTAGTCTAAATAACTTTAATGGCCTCTAATTGAAAGGGCAGCAAACATTGTACTTTTAGTAGAGGCAAAATATGGAAATATTCTATTTTGCAGAAGTTTTATTGTAATAAGAATAAGAGGAATTAACATCTAGTAACGGGCATGGTTTCCATGAACATATATAAACCTTAAAAATCTTCAAGGTACGGGTCGGATTACCATAATAAATGTCCTCGTTAACAGCAATTTATAATGCCTCAACTGTTCTTTGTGGAATATTTCATACATTAACAAGCCTTCCCGTAATATTCCAAAACCTATTCTATTTAATTATCACATGGGGAATTGGCCGGCCGTTCTACCCTCTCGGTACTAACTTCATCAATCTAATTGTTCACGATGTGGACTTGATGGGGACGAGCATCACCATCTACAAAAATTAGTTTTTCTCCTACTTCTGCTACATACGAATGGCAAAATTTTATCCAAATGTCTCCAGATAATGAAAACTCTAAAGCTCTATTTTCCATGAAATAAAGGTCGTCACCTCCTTCGGTGCTTATCCCGATACATATCATTATGGCCATCATTCTCATAACGAGATCGTTCTTGGTTAAATTGTAAGCTTTTGACTACAACGTAGACCTGGATTCGCAAACGAATAATATTGGCCCTATCCATTACGATCGTAATTGTTTTCTCAACGTATTGTTGATCAAATGGAAAGATAAGGAGCCCATTACTTTCTTTTGTCTTTGAGTTCTTACTTCTGTGACTCTTTTTCTGTAAACTTGATTCCTTATTAGATATTTAATACAAGAACTTCTTGTCATTTTCTAGAAGATTAGTCTTAGTTTTCTGGTTCAAATGCTGATTACATCATTGATAAATGGCATACCAAACTCATGTTAAGATCTGCTTGCTTACAAATCACGTGGTATTGCCTAGCATACACAACGTTCTTGATTGCAAAGTTTTCAAGATTTGAGTATTTGAAAGTTGTTCTATAACTTAATACCATATATTAAAATCAGACTTTTCAAATTAATTTGTATTAGTTTTACTTGAATATGAGTTCGCCGTTGAAGTTTTGGTCTAAATGGTATTTACTGTTACTGTTTGCATTTTAAAAGAATCGTTAACTTAATATGCTAAGATAACTGGCACGATTTTACTAGTTTCTCTATTTTTAATGAAACTTCAAAGAGGTGGTCTAATTTTTCCGAATATTTCAAAGCTGATTCCTTTCATTTTCTAGGTAATTTCTTAAATTTTCTGGTACAATTTTTGCAGAGGTTTCCACGATCACCGACTTTTAGGGTACCGTATCCCGTGTTATGCTGGTGTTTTGAGTGAGTGTTCTGGCAATGTTCCCGTAAGCTCTCACTCACCTCCTCTTCTTGGTTCTCGTTCGGCTTGAAATAGGCGAAACGTCGCCAAAATTGTCCAAAAAGACCAGCCAGACGTATGGTACGATAACCGGAAAGAATAGAGTGTTTGAAAGTAATTGAGAGTCAGCCAATTGTACGGGATACACTCACTCCAAATATATACAGGATGACAGTGACGTCTGCCTGCAATTGACAACTGAAGATATAAATATAGGATTAGCTTCATTAATTACTTTTAATGTTTAACATTTATAATCTAGATCCTTGAAATGTTAGGCTACAAATAAATATTTATCAAATCGTAGCGATCAAAAGGAATACGGACGAATGAAAACCTTTCAAAAACATATCTTTCAAATTTCAATGTCCTTAAATACTAATTACAATTTGCGTTCCTTTGTTAGGAGAATAGTTTCTAAGAATGATTTAATATGAATAATGCTTTCCCTACTGGTGACAATACGATTTCAGGCTTTTTACTAAAAGGTATAATGTAAATTAATCAACAGAATCCTAATGGAGACTTCACTGAGCTTTACTGACATATAGCCAATAAAAGAAACTTGAATATTCGTCAATTCCTACTTAGTATTGATATTTAGTATTAATATTCTCAGTAATATATTTATTTCATTAAAAAAACTTGACATCGTTTTTTGAAGTACTTTGTACAAAGGTGCATATAGACCCAAAAGCAACTAATATCATAATTTCTTGCGAAATCAGTGCACAGTTTTCCTTATAATTTCATTAATAATTCTCACTATTTAATTGCTCTAATTATCTTCATTACGACGATAATATTTTTATATTTTTATTATTACTAAAAATTAAAAGCAGAGGATTATTTTGTACAGAGAACTTTGTAAAAAATGTTTGCGTATTGATAATATACTATATGTATACTTAATTTTACAAGCTTTTGGAAATGGAAAAATCTTTATTCAGAGAAATAAAATCTAAACTTTCGAAAAACGTACATATGCTATGTTAACATACAATATTCATAATTATATTTTACTGCATATAGGGTTAGCCTCTTCTGTTCCATTTCTATGTAAATTACATATAATAAGGGTTTGTGGCAGTGATCATAAACGCACTGAATGTTTCAACGAATATTTTTCAGTGTCTATTTCAAAACCCTAAGGAATAGTCGTTATGTATTTTTTAAGTCGTGAAAGAAGATTTTATGTAACCGTAACTCCTGATACATTGATCATAAAACGAAGATATTTCGATGAGAGTTTCATGCTCGGACATGAAACATATTGTAGATTATGTTACTTGGAAGTTTTAGTTGACATATATGGATACACGAACACAAAAAATATAGCTAGGGGAAAAATAATTCAATATAATTTCTAATAGTTATTTTAAAAATATATTTTATTGTTAAAACTCGGACAGGTATATTAACAAAATAGTATTTTGGGGTTTGTGTAATGTATTTTGACTAAAAGAAGTCAAAAAATTCATAATTTATTATATTTTATTTATTATTTTTGCTACGCAGTGGATATTTCATGAAATATTTCATATATGCCCATATTTCCTACAAATCATAAGTTTCCATCTAAACATTCCTAAGGACCTGATACGTAGACTTCCGCGGTCGTAGTCTATACTATCTGCTCCTGGGCTTCCGGGCTGGAACATCTTCAGGGCTCAACTACTACTACTACTGTCTATCGCACAGAAACAGTAGTTGAGCCCTGAAGATGTCCCATACGAGTGGGTACGAAACGTCGGCAATTATACCAGTAACGCGGTTCCAGCTCGGAAGCCCAGAAGCAGATAGTATTCCTAAGAACGTCAAAGAAATAAAAATTGAGTTCCTAGTTAAATATTTCCTTTTTCCTTATTTTTAAACATTAGTAAATTAATTAGACGTTGAATGGTTCGGATTTTACTCTCTGACACTGACGCGCATTAATGTGTTGTTTCTTGTTTCATACAAATACATATCTGAGTTACGTGTAGCTGTTAAATATTGGCCGACTGATTTCGTGAAAATACATTTATCCAACAGTCGTTAAATTGTTTACATTACCAATATTCTCGCGAACATAAAAACTCCTGCATTTTAATATTCTTTCACTTAAAACTATACTTATTTTTTATCCTTATTTTATTCGTATTTTAATAATAAATGTTAAATCATATTGTGTGGACATCATTAGACAATAGTTGTATGGTCAATGACGAATGCCACATAAACCTTTATATACCTGCAGTGTTCGAAAAAGAATATATCACTCACGTTCGAAAGAGCATCATCTCACTGCTGAACAACACGTTTATATCACAACTTAAGCAATAAAACTTCTCTGTACATCATAACAACGTACTCTCCCGTTGTACAGATCTTATCTAGGGCTGTACGACTTCTTTTTCGTCTCGACAAAGAAATAATAAACATGTACATTCAACAGTACTAAAGCAGCAATTATATTGAATATAATAATATACAAATTATGAATACAAATATTTTGGAAAGCTATAAATCCAAAAATAGTAAAATTTCATGTCTTATGAAAATGTTCGGCTGCTCTTGAATATAATATTTACTTTTTTTTCCAACAATTAATTAGTATATACCATTTACGGTGAATTTTCCTGTACTAAAATTTCATTTCACGGAACAGAGGAATAGCGGTATTCAAATTGGCAACTTTTAGAATTCCCAAATACCCACCGAGGCAGAATGAGGTATCTTGTTTAAGTGTAACTGACGTACGCTTAATGCACCCTCAGTTAAATTCTTCATACGTAAAATCTGAAGAATATAAATTCGAATGATGTGAAAGTTATTGTGTACTAATGGTGCTGTATTATAATACTTAAATAGAAACGAAAGAGATACAATGCTATTTGTTGATATTGAATATGGAAATTCTTCACAGTTTCATGTTTATTTTCCACTTATGTTCGTCAATTTGCCAAAGTGACGTCGACAGCACCCTCGTAGGTTTACTGGTGTAAAAGCGTTCGTTAGAAAACATTAAACTTAGTAGTCACATTTGCGTGTATCTTTTATTAGTTTTTACCATTTAAACTTTATATTTTTGTGAAACATGTATAACAATCACTGCATTATTATTATAATTATAAATTATTTAACACTACATTGATTGTTTGTTAGAAGTAGCGGTAATATTTCTTTTTCACTTATTCATTGTAGTATATTCTGTTCTTCATAAATTAAGCCCTCGCATGTATTCTAATTGTCTTAATTTGTTAATTTCTAAAAATATGAATGTATAAATTGACAGTTGCCCTAAATGTGTGTTCAAAATTATATAACACAGCAAGGGAAAGGATCTAAAGACGTGAAGAAAAAGAAAATTGAAAATATATTGAAAAGGAAAATTAAATACTTTATTTGAAGCTTTGGATCTACAGGGTTTTCAGAAAAATTATGAGTGGGTTTTCTATTATCATAAGTAAATTATATATTTCCTGAGTTCTTCGACAGTTTTTTGCCATCTTGAGCTTCATAATAGCTTGTTCCTAGAAGTATCTATCGTTATCGGTAATAAACTTTGCAACCTGCCGATTCATGCTCTCGTCTGAATCGAACGTTACACCGCGCGAGTTTTGAAGAGAATGAAACAAGAGAAAATCTGAAGGTGCAAGCTCCAGCAGATTGGGCAGCACATCCCATCCAAGATCTAATAATTTTTGAGGACACTCTAACTTGTGTGTGATCTCTGCGTTAGAACGATGATATACTTCTTTACGATTAACCACTTTTGAAGGTTTCCTTCACACTGTCCAATTGTTGAAAGTACACACTCCAATTAATCATTTCATGTTTAGCAGACGCTCAAGAAACACAGCACCTTTAAAATTGAACACCATTGAAAGTATAACTTTCTGACAAATGCTTTCGATAACATTTAAAGCAAATTTTAATTTGGGAGCCAGATCATTTTTGCAACATATTGTTAAAAAGCCACCTCTCATCACCGGTCAGTTCAAGATAGGATCGATTAAGGCATCGTAGATAATTCAAATTTATATTGCGTGTCGAATTTTCAGAATTTCCCATTGAGTTCTTCATATTATATGTATATGTGTATACTCAAATATTGAGTTTTGCTAACCTCTCCTAGCTTATGTACTTGGTCCATAACGCCTGAATTATATATGTTTAATATTTCTGCAATTTCTCGTGTGGTATGCCGTGGATTTAGCTTGGTCAGTGCATTTACTTTGTCGACATCAACCTCAGTTAGTCTCCCTAACCGAGGAGCGCCGTTAAAATTAAAATTAACAGCAGGGAATTTCGTGAAATACTTTTTGGCCTGAACGTTTTTGTGGAATACTATCATCGTAAATTTTATGCAGCTTTTCGCTAGCTTCTGTTAGTTGTAATATGACAAAGCATGAAGATAAATCCAAATAACTTTATTGCTTGCAAAAATCAACTGGAACCATCTGTTGCTAAAATACGTTGTGACATTTCCGTCAACCCAAGTAATTTTCCTCCGAAGAAAAACACATATTTTGATATGTTTTTAAATCAAGGGTATTTCTTTGATATCTCAGAGTCGAAATTTCCAATTACTCTGTCGATGTATGTGAAACATTTATATTGATTGAAACCCACTAACACCCAATTTCCAGTGGAAATCTAAGCCTGTTAGATGGCATGCTTGTTGTGAAACATTTTACCGTATACTTAACGATATACATAATTTATAGGTTATTAAAATGAAATTAACATTATTTTACCGTATACTTAACGATATACATAATTTATAGGAAAATTAAATTCAGGTCGAATGTACGAACCTGACAAACGTCTATCTTGTAACGTCAACGGGATGATTTAACTAGAAGTGAGACTCTAAATGAAACGGACGCGTTAAGGGATTAAGTTTTTATATCATTTTACAACATATTTCAACTTTAATGTACTTATAACACCGATGCCAAAGTATTTTCTTTCCCAAGATCTGAGACATTTTTCCAGAAATGAAAAGTGTGAGCGAAGCGAATGACTTAGACATTGTACTCATTTAGTAGATGAAACATATCTTGAAATCTGAATTTATCCAATCTTTGCTAATAGCATGAATAATATGAGGAAACGCATTGTTGTAATGAAAGAAGACCTTGTGATATATTTCAGGCTGCTTTTTCAAAAATTGCTATTAATTCTTCAATTTGTTTAATAAAGAGGCACAGTAATTAATGGTATGGCATTTTACAGGATAGTATATGAGAATTATTCCCTTCGAAAGACAAAAAAATTGTAATTAACCTCACTAATGAATGCGAGGACTAATATGATGTGTCGCACTGCTGAGCTTCCTCTTTGGATTGAGGAACTTAGTACTAAAGACATATTGCAGCAACTGTAACAAATTCTTGGATCCTTTCACGATTCTGATCACAATTGAGGATTCGCGGCGCACACTTTCTTACAGCTTAGATATGTCCAATTCTACTTGCAAAATTTTATTTAGTCATTCAGTCAATATGGTCACAATATTTCTTCTTCATTCGTTCAAGGTAGTATCATCAACTGTATTAATTATTTCCGGTGTTATAAGATTAATGTTGTTGATGGTGCTCATCGCACATCATCTTGGATGATCATATTTGTATTGCCCCGCTTAAATTGCGCTACAAAGTGATAAATTGTAATATTGAAAAGTTTGTTGCATATCAACCGAAATTTCAAATGCAATTAGTCCTAGTTGTGAATTCATATATTTTAGAATTTTCCTTTTAGATATTTTACATACATAGCTACAACTTTCTGATCAAATATCAGGAATGATTCCAATTTCATCTATCACTGTAAAAGAGATAGAAGAATTTGAATTAAATGCTAAGTGCTTGCCCAAATGATGCTAATAATCAAGTCCCCAATACGTTTCTTTTAAATGAATGCCTAAATACTTCGATATTTATGTCTACTGATTATTGATTTAGAAAATTCTAGCTTGTAGTTAAGTTAGCAGTTAGCTTTGGAGTAGCTTTAATTGCTAATATTAAGTTAATTTTCTTTTTCAGTAGAATCAAGGTTTTGGTGAAAGAACAGAAAATAGCGAACCTTTATATTACCCATGTACGCGTATAAATAAATGCATTTATTATTATAGTTATTATATAAGTTCATTATTGTTTAATTTCTTCTGTGTTTTATTCAAATTAATTAAAAAAAATAATTTCTCATTTCAACTTAAATTCGCATTTTCTCGAAACAGATAATCTGCGTTTTATTCAATATATTATTGAATAATATATAACACGTATTGAAACGTAAAGTTAAAAAGAATACAAGAAAGGAAAATACTCAGTTATTCAATAAGTACAAAATAATAATCTGCGATAATTCGATTTCACTTAACGTTTGTGTTGCAAATTTTACGACGGAAACATCTTTAATGTAATAATATAAACTTGTTTATCCACTTGTGGGAATGTTTCTCAGACTAAGCAGACACAACTAACTATATTGCTGCACTGTTTGAATTGATAACTTGATAAACTCCATTGGAGCAACTCGTACAACTCTCAAGGGATCAGGAAGCCCTGTAATAAAGGTATAAGCAGGCACTAATATTTAATGACTTCTGGTCTTCGTATGTCAATGAATAATGAACATTTTGCATTTATTCCTTTGTTTAAAGATTTATGCAACAAGCGTTCGTATTTCAGAATATACAGTACAAAATTTGGAAGAAATCCCTACCTCTACTAAATACATATATTTTAAATTTGTATACACTAGGGGGACAAAGTAAGATAGACTGAATATAAAATCCTAGAAATACTTAATTACTCAAATTCCGAGGAAGAGGGACTATTACCTGCTTGTGTATAAAATGGCTGAACATATTAAGAAGGTTTAGTCTGAATTTGGTGTTATTACAATTATAAGCTCTACGTTACGGTTGTAATAACACTAAATTCAGACTAAACCTTCAGGTTTACAAGATTTTACACATGGGCGTATTGTAGATCAGAGAACGCAGTGCATATAAGCGAGTTTTTAGAAATTCCATTATCAATTGTTAAGCGTGTTATACCACAATTTAAAAGCATTATTAAAAAACACCGAATCCCATGCAGAGTTTTTCAAGTCCATCTGAAAAAGCTAAAAGGGCTTTTGTAAGCGAAGCAATAAAAAAACCGCAAGTGCCTTAGCGGGAATTTCACGGAGAAGAAGAGATAGGAGCACAACCGGACAACTTTTGGCAGTCTGCTAAATCGATATTACCAGTTCAGTGATAGTGGCTGCATACCTGAACAATTGAACGACAAATTTTTGCACCAAACAATGATACAAGACGCCATTAGTATTATAATGTGTAAGACAATATGGCATGGCGGAAGGACACAGCTAGTGATATATGCCAGGGAAATATTATACGATTAAATACATCGAAATATTAACATAGGAATTTTTCCCCTCTTGAACTACAATTCTTGCAAAAGAAAATGTTATTTTCATAGAAGATCAACACGGATGACAACTGTATCGAAAGATTGGACCAGGGCAATCATTTAACATGAATCTTATTGAAAATATTTGGTATATAAACGATGGCTAAAAGACCGAGAAAGTCTAGTGATAAAAATGAACTTATGACGGCCGTTATAGAAGAATGGAATAATTTGCAGGAGGAGGTAATTAATAACTTCATTGTTACTATGCTCTGGCGAGTGGAGATCCTCCACGCAAGCAAAGGTAGTTCTATCGAATATTAAAAATATATTATACTTTTGGTTGTGTAATAACAATAACATTTCCTTTGTTTAATTTGTTAGGTGTCTGTTTTACTCTCTCACTCTGGTGTACTTTAGAGTAAAAAATAGTCTCAGGCAGCTACTTCTTTTTATTTAAACGGGAAATATTTAATTAAATTTAAAATACATTTCCCGAATACAACGTTATTGTGAACAATCATAAATTCTTACACTTTACACTGCTATGTTAGCAACGAATCTACCGACTATGAACAAATATGTACTGTTCTTGTTTATATATAAATCCTTGTCTGGTTATATTCTGTATTATTGGAATTCCTCTACTTCGATAGAATGCACGTTGTACGTTATACCCTTATCATAAACTCCGTTCCACCGTTTGATATTTATGCGATTTGTCTACGACGGCTTATTAATATAATTTTTGATAATATTGGAAACAGTAGGGAGCAAGAGAAGGCAGTATGACTTCGTTATTAAATTGATAGGTTGAGTAAGGAAAGTCCTCCACAAATATTTATGCATGAATTGGAAACGACTATCTACACAATATAATTAAACATATCATTTGTCGGTGTCATGTTGTAACATGAGCGTCTACTGTCGCGACGTTAATTATCTGGAAATTTGGATAAACGATATGGTATTTAGCGCCGTTTAGATTTACTCATATTCGCATTGTTTTATTTACAAATATTACAGTCTTACAATCTTATTTTAATTATATATGTATATATATATATATATATATATATATATATATATACGAAAACAAAAATTAATATAACATATAAAATAATCAAGTCAACATAAAATCCAGATTAAAACTATTATTTAAAAACTTAGCCTTCTAAAGTTTATTAATTAAAAATTGGTAGATCACTCGCTTGACCTCGCCAAGTATTTTAACGTAACGTTTTCCTCCGTAACTGTCATTCGTGATCTTTCCTGCCTCTGAGCATCTTCCTCAGTTAAATTTCCCCTTTGGAATTCTCTATACCACCTGAATATCGTTGTGCGATGTGGACAAACATCACCTAGTGCAAGAGTCATTTCTTCGAAGCACTGGTCTATGTTTAAACCACGTACGAAATTATAACGCAAAACTGCCCTTATGTCATTTCGTGACCACGATGCCATCGCAAGCACTTTACACTCTCACTGCTAATGAATAACTGAGCCCATCGACATGGCGCGGCGGCTACTATGCACGTATGAACATGTCTCAACATGCAGCAACGAGCAGGTTCCTATGATTCATTGTTGCGTCACATTGCAAAACTTTCCTAGTACCCTTTGTAGAAAGTATGATTTAAAGCTAATTACTTCATGGATTCTTCCTCCCAAATGGCATTTCGTAAAACTATAGGTATTTTTAACTGATTTTTCATCGTGCGATAATTTTTGATTCCATAAGTTGCATTGGGTGATGAAAGGAAACTATTTGCATCATTTGAAGATTTAACTACAAGTGATGTTTAACACCATTATAATAAGCGATCTAGGAAGTTATATGGTGCATTATTTGAACGTGAAAATTATATTTCTTCTAAAGGAGAATATTTCGAATAATGATTTTTGTCAAAATTTCTTTACAATTTTTACTTTTTTAAGCCATACCAGTTATATTTGAGAGTGTATAATCAAGCTTAAAAATAAATTACAAATCATAAAAACAGCAAAATAATGTAGAAGGGATAGATTATTGAGTTATCAAGAAATGAAAGGTCAGTCAGAACATCTTATACTAAAATTGGATTAAAACAGTGATAAATAAAATCATACATTTATATTACAGAAAATTTATTCTTTATTCCGGTCAAGTCAAATAAAAAAAAGAGAAAATAACTTCCAGTTTCCAAGTACATGTTCTTTACATTTCATAGAATAAATAAAAAATTTATTGTTTAGTTTCTTTGTTTATGTTGGTGGAAAATGTCAAAAATGAAAAATGAAACATAATATTTCACTTACAAGTGTGCTAAAATTCATCTTCTTCCAATTTACGGACATCAAATCTAATTTCGTATTCTCATATAGCGAAGTGAGGGCCCACTGACCTTAACAAATCAAATTTACAAAATATAAGGTTGTAGAATATGAGAGAAAGAAAAGTTTTGCGGGCAGCACACACCCTACTATATTAACGGGTTTACGATCACATCTTCTCGCCTAACCTTATCAATAGACTACTGTTACATAGAAGTCAAAGGTGATTAAATGGAAGTTTGGATATCGTGTTATACATGGCAAAAGTAAATATCTTCGGTACTTTATAAATAACTTTCTGTATTCAATAAATTAATTTATCCAATAAGGAAATCTTTTTTCTTTTTTTCGAAATACGCTTATTTTTTAATCACATAATGAATCACATAAAACCACTTTTTGAAGTCATTTGTCTATCTTCACTACAATTTTATATATTATAGGTAGTGCCAAATAACGAACGATTTTGAAAACGACTGAAAAAATATTTATATTAATATTTTCCAAATTTATTGTCTCTCGAATTCGTTGATTAAAAACCACGATTTTTCACAATTCTCCTGGTAGACTCTACTCTTCAAATAGCTCCATAAGAGATCCAGAGATTTATAAACAATCCGTTGACAATATTTGTACTATCAACCGCACAGCTAGAGTAGCTAGAGGTGGCGGGTGGTTCCGTTTTGTTGAAAAAATATTTCCTTTTTTTATCGTTGTTGAACAAGTTACGAAGTAAAAAAATTTTCCAACATCAATGCTCTTCCAAAGTCAGGATTACAACATGTAAGAGCATCTCAAAAAAAGTAGGATAGAAAAGTTTACTTAAAGTTAAGTCTACTGATTTATTGATGTAACAGAGCAAATAAAAATGGCCCCATACTTATCCATAAGGCATCTACGATGTTCTCATCTTGATCCACTAAGAAATCTTTACAAAATTGTCTTCACCATCTATAATTTGCTTCATTGAAAGGTTGTAGTGGGTTGGGGACTTACTTTGGTCATCCGAGCATTTTCTTTGTTATTGACTAAACGTCTTCAAAATTCTGAACCCACATTTTTATTGCATAAGCTGATGGCTCTGGCTGATTCGTATGAATTAAAAAATGCCCACGGAAAGCACGGCGCGCATGTTCGCAAAAGTATACGCTAACAAAATATATAATGAAGACAAAATACATATTTTTGAAAGCAAGATTGTTAAAAGAACACTAATTACAACGAAAACGAAAGAAAAATAACTTAGAGCACATGAATTATTAAATAAGAGGTACTTCAAAGGAACATATTGTGAATTTTATGAAATCTCTGAGTATACGTTGATGTGAGTTGATGATACAGCATAGTCAAAAGTATAAGTAAGTAGAAATTTTTAATAAATATACCAAAAGGAAGAATGGCTATAATTGTAACGCCAGGTAATGGAAAATCGAATAAATTTGTATGTTAGAGACTGGAGGAAAAACATCAGAAATGGAGAAGAGCTGAAGAAAATATTAATGCAACGGTAAATTCAGCGTAATAAAATACAATGTGGAATAACGGAATATGCAACCGAGTATGCTAGTGAGTATAATTTGTTATTATTGAGTGCATAATAAAACTACCCTTTGGAAAGTTCTTGCCACTATTGTGTCTATATAAGATCACCCACAATAGTGTAATTCTTTGAAGACGATTATTGTATCAATTTTACTATTTTCTGTGTAAAATTAATTGTAAGAGTGTCAAACATATTCTTTTGACATTTACATAATACATAATTCAGTATTTTTTGATACAAGGCTATACAACTGAGTCTATCTTAAGAGTATATGTATATTGTAGGGTGTACGTGTTAGTGTTTCACTTAACACTCAAATATTTCACCATCTACACCGCATTGGATTTACACACAAAATTTCTCATAGTGTAAAGTAATTGTTAATTGTACCTCTCCTGTTACAAATCTATGTATCCTCAAGGCCCCCTTATGGATATATGTGTATATTGCAAACGTAAATACTTTATATTGACTAATTAGTGGAGACCTCCGGATACGTTTATTTTTTATTTTCAATAAAACATTCAATTACTTAAAAAAAACTCATATAACCATTAAATCCCTCTGGTGGTGTAAACTTCAAAATTGTATTGTTGTATTTTTTCTCTTTCACACTTTTAAATTCGATCGTGAAGGAAACAGTGCTTAAGCAAGCATCTGAAAGCTTTCCATTTCGCGAATACTCAATAGAAATAACAAAGGTCACGTTTATCTAAAATAGCGAATTTTACGTAAAAAATACTGAGCAACAAATAAAACGACAAACCTGAGAGCTTCAATATTAGGCCTCCAGTTAAAGATAAGAAATGAATTCTATTGCCTTGCTTACCTGCAAAGAAGAAATTAAATAAGTTACGTTTGTTAAAAGGAAAGGAAATGCATAAAGTTAATACACCTATAGAGAGAAAAATCAATGTTCCATTTTTTGTATTTGTAAATTTTATAATTTTATATCCACCCATCATATAGAATTGTTTTAAATAATAAAAGAATGAGAACAATTTTATTTTAAAATTTTATTGCGTTTTATACTAAATAACAAGTCGGTTGAGCAATTATACTAAAATATGCAACAAATCAGAAAGATATACTTACATAGGTTAAAGACTCATAGAGTAACTGAGGGATATGATTATATAGCAAAAAATAGTTTCGCATGAATAATATCCTATAGTAATTCTTTAATATCTATATTACACACATTTTGTTAAGGATTGTATGGAAAATAGTATTAGAATATATAAAAATATAGATTTGAAATGCTTACTATTTTCTCTGGAAGTCCATCTAAATACCGATACTTTGTTTTAAAAATATATACGAATCTGCCAAGATTAATTAAAGTCGGGTCTTCGGGCCGAAATGGTTTCTTTGTCAAATGGATTCTACTGCTACTTCTTATAGCATTCTTTTGTCTATGAATTTCTGGTTATGAAAAATATTTTTAATATTCTTAGTACGAAATCGATATGCATGCAGTGTATTTAAAAAGTTGAATATTTTATTGTATTCGTATTTAGGTTTTGTAAGTTAATACTCTCTAATGTACATAAAACATGAATTAAATTGTGTAGAAAATATATTATAGTAAAATAAGCAAATTGAACAGAATAAGTAAGGTAGTTTTTTATTGGTGATTGTTTAATTTGAGTATAATTATTTCAAGTCTAAGAGTTCTTCTTCTAATCAATTTCAAGTATACATGAGTTTGAAAAAAATGAAAACAGAAAGTTTTGAATATACAGGAAGTGTGTCTGCATTTCTAACTTTTTGAAAAAGATTCCTTAAAAATTATCAACGATTCCAGTATTTACTGTTTAAATACACGAATCGTTGATAATTTTTTATACTATGATTGCGTTTTGTTTCATATTCTTCCTGTTAGTTTATAATCAATTTCTGTCCACAACACTTAATACTTGTTCTCTATTTTTTTTCGAAAATATCACTCGTTCTTTTTCAAAGCCCCTTGTATATTAATATTTATTTTATTATCGAAGATAATGATACTTAATTCATAAGTTTTAAATATTCTAAATATAAATATTAACATTACAATTATAAGTTTTAATTTATATACATATTTTTAAAATTTAAATGTTAAATGTCCGATTATAATATTTTCTCTCGCACCTACACTACCTTTCACAGAAGCTTGAGCATTCAATAAAATTTTGGGAACATACAGAAAATAAAAAAATAACACAAATATAATTTATTGATTCTGCTTCTGCAACTACAAACATCTAACAAACGAAATAATTTTGATTTCGTTGTAAAGTATTACACTTTTTTTCATCGAAATATCCTCCTTTCGCGTTTAACGCAGCTTTCACCATACGAGGCATTCTATCAATTAATTTTCCAAGCGTGTCTTTAGAAATATTGTTCCATACGGATTCAAGGAACCGCCAAAGATGATCGTTTGAAGTTGGACAGTGATTCTTTATTTTCCTATCGACATCGTCCCATAGTAACTTCATGGGTCGTTTGCACCTAATTACCTTGTGCCTAAGTGTTCAATTCGTTTCAATTCGTTAACAAGGGAAAACGTGAAGTTATCCCCTATTAGGTATAGTCCTGAGAAAACAACGTTATCTTCGAGAATTCTTCTGTAGTCTTCCTTACGTATAATACCGTCTATTTTTACCAAATCACCCGTTTCTGCTATACAGAACCATTCCTAGACCATACCTAATTCAGCCCCAGGAACGATGCATTAGTATAGCATTTTCTCGTGCTTCACTCTTGGGACAAAGATCCTACGTCTTAGCATGAAAACCTCAAATTTAGACTCATTTTCCCAAAGCGCCTTAACCCTATCATTTCGCGTCCAGTTGCGACAGTTTTGAAATCATTATAAACGTGTTTGCTGATTTTCCCACCGCAAGAATGATTTTCTGAAGGCGACGCGTCCATGAAGATCGGCTTCTTTTAGATGGCATTTTATTATACTAACTGAAACAGGATTTTCACGTCCGTGATTAATTTCTGCCTTAATTTTGAACGCTATTAGTTGTTGATTTCGTTTGCTAAGTTGTTTAATTCCCAAACCTTCAGCAGTCGTTAGTAAAGAAAGAATACGATATCGTTGGAATGTATAGTGCACCCTTGATCTTTTACATGCTATATTTCATCAATTGCATCTTCCGATTAACTCCCTGAAGCAGAAACATAGGTTTCCCTTTTGGCATTTTAAAATACGATTGGTTAATATTAAAAAAATACTTAACTCTCACAGGCACGGACAATCAAGTCGACATTATAATTATTTAACGGGTGCACAACTTTATACTTTGTACTTTTTATAGAATCTTAGTAAATGGTCAAATTTCAATGAGCAGTTGTGTATGCCGTTTTATATCGTAACCTATACATGATTCTGATAAGATTACATTAATTAAGTTTTTACTAATTGTAATAAATAATGTAATTTTAATATTAAATAATAAAATACGAATTTAGAAAATGTTTATAAGTATTACAAAAATGTACTACTATTTAAAAAATATATAATAGTTATATATTGGTACAAAAATAAATAACATAACTTTCATTGGTAAAATTTAAATAATGACTCATTTCAATATATAGATACAATTTTTCGTCAATAAAATAATAATAATAATCTACATCTATGGTATCCTATTCAACTTTACCAGCCGACTTTTGACAAGTCTTGCAATATGCCGTACAAAAGATCAAAAAAAAACACTAAAATAGACCAAAATTTACTTAAAGTAAGAACGTTAATGGTATCTTCAAATTGCGCAACAACTCAATCAGATCGCTCAACATAGAAGCAATCCTCATGTATGAAGGTAATACTTTGACGTGAATTTAGTGTCAAATTCGTTCTATAAATGTAAATGAGGAAGCGTACGTTAAAATTAAAGGGCTTTCAAAATATAATTTTAATCCAATTTCGTTATTTACTATTACAACACAACAATGCATTATAAAGTAATAAAATACGACATCCTCTTGCTACAGTTAATCCTATCTACTATTTTCATTTCTCTATAAAATTAATAAAAGCAAGCTCGCATTATTTTCATGTACATTTCTTGATTTAATTGTCCATTTGGTTTATTTATGAAAGCAGATGAAATACGTCATGTTGCCTGTAAAGGAGTCGCTATTCTTGACAGTCGTGTAATTTCAGTCCAAATAAGAGAAACGAAATAAATTTATTCTACAGGAGAAGCAAACTGCATGTCGTATTTCAAACATAATTAGCAAATCTGTGTACTCATTTTTTGAATGTTTAGATTTACGCTGCATACGTATCAACTCCACACGTACATATATCATAATTTCGTACTTTTATACAAAATTATACGATTCAGTAAAAAATTAATTTATAATGTTATATTTGGTTAAGAGAGTTGTAAGTAGTATTTTGTGTACGAGTGGAAAAAATTACGCACGAATCGTACGAGCGGATACGTAATTAAACGAGTACCTAACCGCTTTACAACTCGAGTCAAGTACGATACTTTTTGTAAAACCATATTGTAGTGTCAGGCCAAAATTACAAAAGAAAAGTCATAAAGGAAACTAAACTTTATTATGAAAATAATTAATAATGAAATTATAATAATTTTGAATGCTAAGTGGAAGTTAGTGCTGTCGAGGAGAATGTTGGTTTTATTCCTGTAATTTCCTTATGATATTCGAAATTCTCAATAACTTGCACTATCTTATCTATTAAATTTTCATTACAAATAATTTTATTATATCTTAAGTATTCCAGATTAGATTCTTCGATAAACTTATTTGTTATCGTAGTCCCGAAAGTTTTTAACTTTTTGCTTTGAAATCCGTCTGAGAATCGTTTGAGATATATTTGTAATTTTAAGTAATCTATTATATTATCATAATTTTTAATAGCTATTTCACTCCGCAGCATTGAATATATTGCCCACAAAGCCAATTGCTTGAATTTCGTAGCGATATGCCCAAAGTTTGAAAGTAAGACATTTTCCGATTTTACTTCGGCTAATCGATAAATTTTTAGCACATCAAACTATTCGCAGGGGAGTTTACGCTAGGTGCCCGGTGGGCGTCCTAGTATTGCTTTTGGGCTTTGGCGATCCCGCGAACCCGAGCTTGGCAGATATGTTTACATATCGAACCATAACTCGGTTGGTTAAGACTGGCACCGCGGAACTCAAGAGCCCCCGGTAGAACCCGGGTTCAACTGTTCGAGGTTTGACTCCTAGGGAGAGTGGTTGAAAACCCATGCTGGCTAGAGGTGTCTTATCCTCGCCGGATGAGCAACTCAACTGTATCTGCTCAAGTACTGACTTGCAGAGTCAATAGAGGTTTAAGTAGGTCCACCCTCCACCTGTAGGATGCCTATAGTTCTGTAAAACCTGAAGCGCATAGATAGGCCGTCTCGTTTTCGATATAATTATGTATTGAATTCAGGAACATAAAATATGAAACTCAGTTTTTAGGAAAAAATTTTTTATTAATCAAATCATGTGTTTGAACAAGCTTTTATCAATGACTAATATAAAGATAAATAACAGTAGAACACCTTCAGTGCTAATAAAGCTTCTGACAGCACTTTTGTCCATCGCTCCATTAAAAAATTTTCTACCTTTAATAAGATAGACAAATGTTTATACAAATTATAATCTATTAGAAGTAGTCCATAGTTCAAATCGTTAAATTGCCAAATTGTTGTTTGTGATGTATGGCAATTAACATTATTATGTAATAGGACGCGACAGATCTTCAGCATTATTATCCAATTATCTTAAAATTCTGCGAATAACGTTTTTGAATGTATTTTCAATTTACGCAGTGGTATTATACTTGACAATGGTATAATTTCAGTTTTTTTTTCTCAACGATGTAAATGTACTCTCATAAATATCTTTTGAATATTTTTCGTTTAGCATTCGAGTCTTTCACTTTTATTTACGCTTGCAAAATAGCGAAAATAGTGACTGATCTATGCAATATTACTAATTACGGTCCTAGAACCATCATTTACAATTTTGCAAAAGTCTTCGAGCAATGCCTTTGTTCTATAATTTAATGTTTAATGTCCATTTCAACATACTTTCATGGAAATGCAGTCAACTTTATCTAACCTGTGTGCGACAACTCAATATCTTTCTACATACTGATTTCTCTAAAGCCTTTAATGGCCTTCACCATGATCTCATTCCTGCAAAATTCAAATCATTAGGGTTCAGTGATTCATTGGCTCCTTGTTCAAGTTTCATTTCTCTAACCGTTAACAATATGTATTCTATAATGACTACTCTTCTAACCACATAAACTGCCACATCTGGTGTGCCGCAGGTATCAAGTTTGGTACCGCTAATTTTCATTACGTATATCAATGTTACTACCAACCAAGAAGTGAATAACTTCTTGTTGTCAGTGACTGGCAAAGAAAATTATATTGTATCTGACGTAGGCGGTTGTATATCATTTTTACCATTTCTCAAAAGTGCATTATTTAATAGAATTGCCTTGGAATTGGAATTTTATAAATTCCATTCGGCACTAAAATTATTATTATTGACATAAATTTTTCAAGAAATTATTTACATATATTATTAAAATTAATAATAAATTTCACTGACATTATGAAAGGAACTAGTTAGGGTCAAAATGTGTTGCTAGGTTTAAAAATTTCAAAACCAAGACGAAAATATTGTTAAACTGCAAAGCAAAAGCCTAACCAGAGCTGCTTTCTCAGGGCACAACTATCAGCATGCTCCAATGGAGACGGTCATATCGGTTGCTCAATAATTGGAAAGTAAAGTAAAACACACCACCTTGTTTAAAAGAAAGCGACACCTCTGTAAAGCAAATGGGGGCGAATAACAAAGAATCTCCTACCCCTTATATATGACAATAACTCGATGACAAAAGAAAATTTAAAAAACAACTAGATATGCAGAATTCTGTTTTTAATTAATTAAGAAATGGTTAAATTTTAAAAAGTACGGCCTTTTAAGCAAATGTACAAAACGAAAATATGAAAATATTCCACTTAGAAAAGGAAAAAGAAAAATACACAAAATTCCTAAAATACTAAAAAAAATCAATCAGGCCTCACGATCGCGGCACCAAAATATTCCACCGTTAGCGCTACTTAACTCTGAGATGTAAAACTATTTAATCTGCGTGTCCTAAGTGGGATGTTCAAATAACTGTTAATCCAAGGACAAACTCTAGATAGGAATTATCGGAAACAACAAAGTGAAATTTTTCAAAATCGTACCTTCGCCATTAAAAATTAGACGCTTACTATTAAAACAGACGGTAAATTTGTTAAATCTCTTCCATTCGAACTCTTTCTAAATTCTACTTTTAGTTCCCTGAAGTGACTCTATTTGTACTGACACACAAAATGTAAATACTCAACATTCTACACATGAATGCAAGGATTATTTGGTTAATTTTCCTCGTTATATGTTTTGACTTTTCCCTTGTGTATCATGTTGTGTATACAAACTTTAGTTAACGTAATTGGATGAAATGCAAATATATATACATATATACGCAAAATGAAGGGCAAATATAAACGAGTGACGTCTGAGTGCGGTTACATAATTAAATAAGATCATAGAAAAAGTATAGAATAATAAAAAAAATAATGTATAAAGTTTTATTTACTTTCCTCGTAGTTTAAATTGAAGACGTTATATCAGACAGAAAAAGAGTAAAGCGTAAATTTGTTCTTTCTGTTATCTGCTACTACACCGTCATGCCTTCGCTTTGGTTTTTTTGTTCATCCACTTTACGTTCCTTATCTCCGATATTCTTCACGCACATACATCTGTTGCGACTTCTTTGTTATGTTTTGGAAGCAAGTATACGTGTCTGAGTATATTCCATTAGATTTTAGCGAAAGTGGGATCGGCAAAAAATTCTACATTTTTTGTGACCTCCTCAGCGTGTGGCGAACATCTGACGTCCAAATTTAGGAATGAAAGTATCTTTTTTATGTCAATGCCCGATGTGCTTCGATAATGTACTTCTTTGCAACCGTTTGGATGTGTACTTACATAAAATTCCGCCTTACATAATTATTGTATAGAAAATTTAAACTTAATTCTTTCCCCACTAATTTTACCTGTTGTAGCTACTTTAGATAACAAAAAATTTTTTTTGATTCCCTAGAGCCTAAATTATGGTGAACTAAGTTATGCTAATAGTGAATATTTCTATAATTTATCTCCATAAATCCCCAAGGTTCCAATATAATATATAAAAGTTTCCACTGCATTCACTCTTAATGAAGAACAAGTAATGGAATATGGATGTAAAACAAATACATTTTTTGTGCCACAAAAATAAACAAAAGACTCTAATTTAACTAAATTAGTACCGAATATAGTACACCAATCCTCCTAAATAATCTCGTAAAGATTAACGACATTTCGTTCACTATTTCAAAAGACAACCCATTTAAGTACCAGTCGTTTATATACATCGGCTGCAAAAAGGAAGAAACAAAGAGAGAACGTTGTGTTCTGTAAAAAATGATAAAAGCGCAAAAGAAACATTCTAAGCGTTTGAAATAGCTTACGAAAATAATTGTTAACTGAAAGCACAAGTATTTGAGCGAGATCAACCGTGCCAGAAAGCAGAAGTGGCGTGGGTAATGATAAATATTTAAGTCAATTAATTGAAACGATAGCTAAAGAAAATGTTGAATGTATATTCCACAATTTATTCCTCATCACAAAATAGTATATACTAAGATTTATGATGTTATGTACACCCATATGGAGGTGGATACCATAGTTACAATTGTGCTGATCGAATGACCGATATTTAGGTTTAGAGATCTTTTGCTGATTGAAAAATTTTCTTACTATTGTTGTTTTTGTTTTTGTAATTACTGCTTATTGTTAGTCTTGATAATATGGCATGTATTCGTTTTGAATATTATTTTAAGTAATATCTTTCGATTTCACGATATTTGATTGTATTGGATCATTTATTTCTTGTTTTATGTTGGTATTGTGGGCTTTTGCCTTCCTTTTTGCGTATTGATGAATTATTAGGTTGAGATGGTAATTTCTAGAGCGATACTTATTGAAATTTCCTTGTTTTGATTATCATAAATAGTATTTTATCCTTCACCTTTAATTTTTGTATTTCCGTATCCCTTGGTCATTCTCTAATTATTATATCTCTTTTTGACCAACTGATTTTTACAATATCACAATTGCCTTCTGATTATATTTTCAAGAAAAGTTTATGAAATTCTGGTCATCAAGGTCTTAATTGTTTCCAATTTTCTGGTTTCATAGTGGCAATACATAACATTAATATTCATATAGATATTCAGTTTTATGTTACTGGAGCTTACCGTCTTTGTGACTACCTGTTTCTCAGACAAAACATATTTAGCTAGTTCGTCGACTAGTCGATTAGTTGCGATATATTATGGTTGAGATAGACTCCTCAACCATTACATCATTTTTCCATATGAGTAATATAAATATATATATATATATATAAATATATATATATATAAATAACGTGTACAAATCAATATGCTAAACGTTAGTTATACAGGTGATAGCAAAAATTGTTAATTTTCCAGCAAAAAAACCCTGAAAAGTGGAGCCAATACTTACACATCTTTCGCTCATGCCGGAAAGCTTTTCACGCAATCCACATATTTACAAGTTTTGGCTACGGCTGTACGCGACTGAGGTTGTTTATAAATCATAAAACAGTAAATTAATAGCCTTTGTTATGCTTTGTCTCCATAGGAAGTATTATTATTATTGTCAATACGAGTATTATTAATATATGTGTGTGTTTATTTTAATCTTTGTATTTAAATGCAAACGAAATAAGTTTTCTTTCATTGTATGTACAAAAATTATTATTTTTATTACTATTGTTATTATTATAACTCCTATATTTGTTAGAAAGTAGTCTAAAGGTCAAATATAACATTTTCATAAATTCGTACTTTAAAGGAAAATTTGCGTACTAAAGTAAGTTATCCAATAAAATTTAATTTCGCCAATTTACCAAATTTACTACATAAATAGAATTGGCATTACAACGGCAATTACGGATTATGTTTCGTTCCATAGTTGTTGTGAGTAATAAAATGTATTCAAATCTATTATTATTTGCGTAACCACGTTGGATGTAATGCCTTTGAATACGTAGTTACGAAGATGATACCAAGTCAACAAATTTACTAGGTGAAAAAATTTCTATTGCTTTTAGTCATGAAACTCAATTTGTGGGTAAAATACAAATATTTATCGATTACCTTCAACTGTTCACTGCATGAATATATGTGTAGTGAATGTATACGAAGCTGTAACTTTATTGGTCAAATTAAAATCTTAGAATTTAAATCAAGGGAATGTAAATAAAAATTTATAATTATAATATTTAGTTATCATAAAATTATTTTCTCCTATATTGTAACTTATCGCTAATACCACTTTTCAATAAAACAAGTAAGCTGGTATAGTTGTTATATAAGATCATTTTCTTCGATCTTTAAGGTTAATTGAAGAATCATATAGTGGCAAGTTTGAAGATCAATTCCAAGCTCTTCTGGAGGACATACCCCTTTTTGAAAGATAACATTTATTTTTATTTATTATCGGGGGGGGGGGGCACATTTTAGCGTAACCACTAAGGTATATCTGGGCGCTGCGCATCCCGATATATGCATAGAACAAGAAGAATCCACTTCTTTTATTTCAGTTATCTAAAATATATGTATAATCATAATCACAAAAAGGTTCAAGATATAAATTTTAAGTTTTGCTCAATATTTTCAGGTTGCGGCCTAAAGATATCAAACTTGAAACAGCTCTTGTATGTTTCACGAAAAGAAACAAACGAACAATGGTGTATATATATGAAATAGCGCAAAAATTTGTTTTAGTTTTTGGCTTGATAACAAAAAGCTTCAAACAACTGCATTCCCTCTCTCTCTCTCTCTCTCTCTCTTTGGACAATATTAAAAAATGTATGTACATATTTACTCCATTCCACGAAATAGCGAAGAATTATCATTTTGCGTACTGTTTTCTATAGAATATTTAATTTTATTAAAGCAATTTTAATTCCGAGATCTAATATTTTAAGTGAAATTTCGACGACATACTTTTTGATTTTTTAAGGTTAACTCCAGTTTAAAATACTTGATGATGATTCTGATTTATTTAATTTATATTAGTTATAGTCAAAAGTATTGTACTAATTTAAAAGTCTAAGGTGATATGATGACTTGATGCAAAACTTTATTTTGTTTGTTTTATGTAGCTATTGTATATTATATATATATATATATATATATATATATATATATGAAATATTCTATAGCAATTATTTTTGGAATTTCGATTTAATTATTTATAAGATAACTGTTCTGCTAGTGCGATTTTATGAATAACGTATATATAAATATATGTTTTTGCGTAAATATAATGATTTAATTGTTTCGATATACATTAATTGACTTTCATTTATTGTATTTTATTAATGTGTTCATTCGATCTACTGGTATGATTATATATTATATATATATATATATATATATATATATATATATAATCAAACGAAAGAATTATTCGTATATTACGCGCAGTATTATATTTACTTGAATACAAATGTTTACATGCTGTAAATACCATCCTACATGAATTCGGCAGATGTATTTTCTTATTAATAGTAAATCCTTTTGTGATACAAAATTTCAACCACGGAAATCTAAAAAAAAATCGATAATTATAATAGTTATCATAAGATTATTTTTTTGTAAATTGCAAGTACGTTACCTTTGTTTTAATAACCAATTTGATTCTTTAAATCTCTGCTGACCTAAACAATCTCGTGCCTGGGAATATTCTAAGTTTCTTAAATCGTTTACTTTAATTCTTATGTGGCTGATGTTCTCTTGCTTTGTTAAGCATCACTAAACTGTATTTAGAAAAATTTTATGATGCGCTCATTTGAAGATGGTTATCATGCAAGTTGCGATTGTGTTGATTCAATGTTGTTTGAGATCTTCTACTGAACAAAAATTCCATCATATAAATGAAACGAATATAGTACAGTTTCATCTATCCCGCTAAATGATTGACTACATCGCTGTAATACGAAAGAGGACGAATACTAAAATGGGGCGGATGCTATAACACATAGTTGAATAAGAATGACTCTTTTGTCGACAAAATATTGACTGAGACGCGTTTCATCTATTTAGAAATTTTACTGTCGTTTTCTGGTTTTTGTATATTTTTGTGTATTACTACTATACAAAAATAATAATTATTATTATTATTGCTACTGTTATTGCGTTAATTTCACTAAATTTTTCACCGTCCCACATACTCGTATCTATAGGTTTAAACTCGGATTGCACGCAGTTGATACTGGAGTGGTACTATACATCACAAAAAAGTAAAATAATACAAACTTCGGGATGCTTTATATCTTCATAATAAGGAGTATTATTACCATTATTATTTAAATGCAAATGAAATTGAGTTCTTCTTTATTGTGCATTCGAAAATCTTCTGCCAATTCAGCAAATATTTAAAATAGATCTGGATTGAAAGCAGGTTATTATTATTGTTATTATTTATTATGTATTTCAGTACAAATATTTAGGTTTGCAAATATTTCACATTGCAATAGATGGCCATGTAGTACGTATTCAATAAAAAGAATCTATATTTCTTGCGTAATTATTACAGGCGCTTATATTTATAGAATATACGAAATATCTTAACACTTAACGTAATATTTAAATTTGTTTTATAGAAATGAATATAGCAAATGTAAATAATCGGGACGTAATTGTTTACTGTATATTTGATAAATTTTTCATTTAAAAATATTTCTATAGACGCTTAACTATTAACAGAACCATTAACAAATACGTCTGGCTTAACAATTATAGTAGATAACTTGCCATGTTCGTGTAAATGTAATGCCTTATTGTACAATTCTCATAATAATGGCATGTGTGGAACGCATCACCGCATGTACGGCAATCGAGCAAGTCTGCACCAATGATTAATGTTCACATAAATTCTTGCACCTAAACAGATAGGATCGATCTCACTTCCTGTGGGCGAAACTTCTTCTCGGATATGTGAATGTGCTCAAATCTAACCAATAAACATGTAGAAGTGACAATGTAGTACTTCCGCTGTTGAATTTCTTCATTTGCTACGAAATTGACAAAGCCGTCAATAATATCTATTTTATTCATCAATCAATTTGTAGTTTGAAAAATTTTAAACTAATAAACTATATTTTATTATTTTCAAAACGTTACATGTGCACACTATATACACTAATTAAGAATCCTTACGATAATCTACATATTCCGATTTTGATGAAATTTAGTGTAATGTAATTATATTAATCCGATTACGCTCTTAAAAATGAGACTTTCTCAGATTTTTACGCATAGCCTTTGAGAACAAATCTGGAAAGCTCTTTTTAGGAAAACGCATATTTCATTTTTTATTTGCCATGACAAAAAAGAATAAAAGAATTGAAGTGCAAACTTCTTGTCT
The DNA here is from genome assembly GCA_031893035.1 of Dermolepida albohirtum. Classification (NCBI taxonomy): domain Eukaryota; kingdom Metazoa; phylum Arthropoda; class Insecta; order Coleoptera; family Scarabaeidae; genus Dermolepida; species Dermolepida albohirtum. Next base: position 126,573 of record JAVIWB010000655.1, read on the forward strand.
TCAAATATCATGTATTAACTGATATGCAGTTTGTGAATGGACGAGTCAGCAGAAATTCTTAAGATGTCAAACGTTTAGATATACAATAGTTTCCCAAGAAAAATCGTGACTTTGAACTCCCACGCTACGTTCGAACTACAGCTCATGACGAAGAATACTTACAACATATTGTCGAAATTCCAACACCGAGTACTAGGAAAATTACTAACACAGCCGCGTAAAAATTTTAAGAACTTTAAAAGAGGAACTATTGTATCTTTTCTATATTCAATATGTTCAACAGCTTTACCTTCAAAACACTTCGTAAAGAGTAAGTTTCTGTAAACGGCTTCTTATATCCTTAGAGAAAATTCTATATTTTTGTATGATGTGCTGTTTACTAATGAAACTAATTTTTCTCGAAATATAACTACAAATTTTCACAATAATCATGTATGGGCCGATGAAACTCCTTAAGCTATAAGAGAGCCAAAGTCAGTGAACAAGTAGGCCGATATCATTTTCTTCTACCTTTAAGGATAAATGAGAACCATATCGTGGAATGCTTGAAGAAAACCTCCTAGCACTTTTGAAAGACCTAGTCTTTCTTGAAAGATGAGATGCATGATTTGTTCTCAATTATGATCCATTGCATTTCAATCAAGAGACCGAGTTGCGCCTGCGAATTTTGATAAGTGCATAGGACGAGGAAGGTCTGAATTTACACGGGGCGGTATTCGACTCTAAATCCACTGGAATTCTTCCACTGCCATCTAATATTATTAATTATAATAGAACATTGACAATATTAAGTATCAGACTGTGGTATCCTATATCAATTAGAAATACACGCTCAGTAGTCAATGAAAGGTTTATATCCTTATTTTATAGCTGGGGAAGGTCCTTTATAACGTATATTATAAATTATTTGTCTGCAAAATTTGTTTCGTGAAGTGTTTTGAACAATTACTCTTGGTGAGTAATATATAATTATTTTTTACCATCTGAATACTACTGAACCACTAGGCTCTAAAAATAATGTTATCGTTAGTAAGTACCAATAATACTGTCTTCTTTTCTAATAATTATAAATAAATATATAATTAATATAGATAATAATTAATTACGATGGGAAATTAAGGAACATTAGTACTTTCTGCTGTCCCATCATTGATTTAAATTGCAAAAATTGATTAAAAATTTCTACACTGGAGCAGGAATCGAACTTGTAACTGCCGTTTGCTAGAAGGCTGCTTACCGATTAGGTCATCGGACAGTACAGTTTCGAATCTTTTAATATACCATAAATCACATTATAGAAACAGATCTAGTAGCTATAACCCGCAGTCAAGTTTTGATACTATTAATTGTATATAAATATATAATTAAGCACTTTACGATGGCACAACAGAAAATACTAACTTTCGTTGTTTTCCCTTCTTTTAAAAACAATTTTTCTAAAACTAAAAGTCTATACAAAATTTATTTTGAAACACCATGTATATAGATTAGTTATAAGAATAATGTATTATGACTTGCTTAAAACTCTTACGTTTCTCAAGAAAATATGGTGTCATAAATTATAGGAAAACATAATTTTCCTTTATATTATCGAAGTTTTCGTCAGAAAGAGCGACTTAAAAAATTACGTAAAGAAGGAATTAATATTTTACATGCTAACGAGTAATAAATGTCGACAACTATTAACCCGCAAGAACAACTAGCAGTCCTGTATTTGTAATATGATCTTTCGTTTCATTTGCTTCTGACAATGTTTGTAATTAATGACACGAAGAAAGTATTAAGGATCAAAGCAGGCGCGCAGCAATAAAACAGCGCAGTAAATTTACTAAATTAAGATCTCAAACAACGTGGGTGTTCTGTACTGCAAACTGTTTGGTTTTGACTGAACAAAAGAGCGTATTCGATTATCACAAAGCAGAACAAATAGCAATATGGGCGGGCGTTAAAGAACCCGTTTAAATTAAAAAAAGAAACTAAATTTACTGGATTCCAACAAGGCTTTGAAATTATATACAAATATTTATTGTGGTGACGGCGTGCATTTAAAATTATTTACAACGAGAATGTTAATGCGTTTCAATAATTATAGGTTATTTACGTATCGTCATATCGTTGAAATTTCTTTCCTTGCTGCAGTCTGTAGTTATTTTGTTAACCCGATGAATAAACTTATTATATATTATATATAATTATATATACATACATATATGTACGTACGGTTTGTTTCTCTATAGAAATTAAGTTTATAAACTAATTTATAATAATAATAACACATTTCTTCAAAAACCCCAACAATTTAATACCAAAATCAGGAAGCACTAGCAGTCGTGCTCGTGGTAGCACTTAAGATTCTTGGCTGTCTGGGTTGACCTTGAACAAGAAGAGAAACTACGGAAAACTTACCTAAATAGCAGGTGTTAGATTCGATTCTAAGGTTACAGCGTGACAAATCGGTAATTTACCATCGAGCTATCAGCTGGCTTGATTCGATAAATAATTATTGTTATGACAATTAAATTAAAATAATTATAAGGAAAATTAAAAAAGGACATAAATTAATTTGATAGTTCTAAAATAAGACGACAAAGAGTCGCTAATTCAACACACAAAAACATAAATGCACAGTCTGTCTCAGAGATATAAATAAATAAAAACAAAAGCTTACTATTTCATTCATTCATTTATTTATTTAAAGTAGTCGCCTTCGGCTTCAATAGACCGTTTTGCATGGTTAATGAACATATCGAATGAACTTTTAAGTTCATCTTTAGAGATGTGCTTCAAGTTCGCTGCCGACGTCGTTTTAATGGCTTCACCTTCGGCATAACGCTGCCCTTTGATCGGCAAATGTAGTTTGTAAAATAGATAGAAATCACAGGGCACCAAATCCGGTGAATGGTTAATGGTTAAAATGCCATTTGTAGTTATAAAATCAGAGATACGCGTCGAATGATGACATGGTGCATTATCATGTAACAAACGCTAGCTACCATTTTCACGATATTAAGGGCGCACACGAGGAATACGCGCCAGAAGACACTTAATAACACCAAGATAATAGACAGCATTAACTGTTTGACTAGTTGGTACAAATTCTTTGTGCACTATGCCATTCAAATCATAAAAATAAGTCAACATTGTCTTCACTATTGATTTCTCCAAACGGCTTTTTTTCGATCTTTCTTCACTTGGATACTTCCATTCGGAGGTTTGACGCTTGGTCTCTGGATCATATTGAAAACACCACATCTAATCACCAGTTACAATAGAATACCTGGAGTTTTCGTTTTTTTCGAATCTTTAAAAAAGTCTGTACAATGTTAAATTCGTAGTAATTTTTGATCGTCAGCTAGCTTGTGTGTTACAGTCCTAAATGTTGTGTCGAAATGCAATGAATTGTATCTTTGGAAATATTTAATTCCATTTCCACGTATCACAATGAGGATTTAGGCTCATTTCTGATAAATTCACTCATAAGTTCGATGTTACTTTTCATAACCACAGATTTTTTTGCACCAGGATGTTCATCGTTTAAACCATTCATACATACTAGTACGTGATAAATACGCATCACCATATACTTGTTTCATCAAATTAAACGTTTCAGTAAACGACTTACCGAGTTTAAAACAGAACTTGGTATTAGCTCTTTGTTCAAAATTCATTTTACGACCAATGCCAAATATTCACTGTTACTTTGTGCGCAATTTCTCTTCTTCTAATGATGCAAATATTATGATATTCTGTCATGACATTGGTGAAAGATCTACCTTACCGATGCAATTTTTTTTTTTAGTAGATGGTGCAACTAAAAATTACTGTTTCTAAAAATTCGATTTTCTTTGCGGCAGACTGTGTATATAATATTTAAAAACATGGAAAGCTAATAGCACGGAATCAGACTAGACAAGAAGCATTAATGTTTAAGTAGCTAATTAGAAAGGAAAAATTATTAATATGTTTTAATGTAAAATTTCATGTAGTAGCTATTACAGATTTATAAATTTTTTCTACAACAGCAGTTCCCTACGTTAATAATTTAACAACATTACCTTCAACTATTGATGAGATATGTACATCCAGGTTCGGTTTACAAAGAAGTCCTTTTTCTTAGTGCGTGGGTTCACAAAGCAGATAAAAAAATCAACTCATTCTACGCGAATGTAAGTAATTATTTGAGTTGGATATGGTTAATATAGTCCGAATTAGTTTCGTTCCGACTTCCTTTTTATTCAGAAATTTCAAGACGTCATTTTGGATATGATAACCAAATGAAAAAGGAAATCGATACCTATTTCTTCGATGGCCAACGGAAATCATTTTGTGATGATATGTTATATTGTATGTCCAGTTCTCATTCATATAGGAAGTGGTCTTATTTTTTTAACCAATTTTCAACTGTTATATTTAGAACATAAACGCAAACGACAAATGAAGAATCATAGTTAAATAACTAGTTTTACTGTAAAATTCAATATACACTAAACACTTTTACATAACAAGTTTACATACTCCTCTCCTAATTTGTATTGTAAATCAATATTATATTTTGACATGTATATATATATATATATATATATATATATATATATATATATATATATATGTATATATACACTTTGAAAACGAAATTAGAATGGAGTAATTTTAAATATAAACATGTTGAAACGCATCTCTTTGGCATATACTCACTAACGAATTGGTAGAATTGTTTTCTGTTTTCAATTTCGTACAAGCTATAAGTTTAGCAATTAATTAAAAATGATACAAACATTCTGTAACTTCACGAAAGTTTTTTCCTTGGTTTACGCATCAATTTATACCAACGTACGCACTTATATTAAGCAAATAGAAACACCAAAACCAAACCAAAACGTTTTAAACGCAATCCAATAGAATTCGAACGGATCAAAGCGGTATTGTTTCAGGCTCTTGTTTTCCGTAATTTATGAGCACATACAGGACGTGCTTTGTGCTCCGCAACCCCTAAACGTTTCCCCTCCTATCGAATGTTTATGGACCCCAGTACGGTTGTATTTTTCCGAGGAGCGGAATCGAAAGATCAGTCCCTTTTCGTGTACGTATATACGACAGCAGATAGTGTTATTAGTGTATACAAATTAATTCTTTAGATAAAGATGAAAAAGCCGTCTCCGACCGTTTCTTCTCTGTTTTATTTGACATCACCTCGTGAATAATTGGCAGTTTCATTATATGTACATCAGAAAGTAACAATTCATTAAAATGTATTGCTTTAGTACTACTATTCCAACGAATTGAAAGTTCCTAGAAATAGACAGACATACAATTAAATTATTAGTAGAAAAAACTCGCGAAGTTACGTAGCCTACTCCCAAAAATTTGGAAACACCACCATAAATCCGAATGTTAGTTATATGTGTATTTAAGTATTATATAGTATTTATAGGAAGTCAGTAACAAGTGCAACTAATGCACTATTTTGTAGGCTTTCACTTAAAATTATGCCAAAAATCTGACTTGAATTGAATGTAAAATTTCTAATATGCATTTTCTTCATCGCTAGCTATTCTGTCTCCTTAAAAATGACGTATCCTCTCTATTCTGAGTTTACAATTAATATGCCATACGTTCACAGGTTTTTATTCGTTTGAAATAAATATAACATGAAATATGTGTTCAGTTGAAAAGTTTTTAATATACTCTGAACATTTTGAAGTATGAATTAAATTAAACTTAACTACTTGACCTTTAATATTATTTATATTTTTGCATATATATACAGTATTGTGCAAATTGATGGAATCAAACACAATATAACTAAGAAAACAGTTTATTTGTCATATAATCACGATGAGATGGCATAAAATTATAAATTACTAGTAATTTAATAAGAGATATGCCCTCCTTTGGCTGCGATGAGAGCCTGAACTCTTTTCGGCATGGAATCTATTAATTTTTGACAGTTTTCCTTTATTCTCTCGTCCCGAAACCACACCTGAATTACTGCTTCTATCAATTTTGTCTTCGTTGTACAGTCCATTTTATGCCTTACAAATGGTCCACAGATTTTCAATTGGGTTTAAGTCTGGAGAATTGCTAGGCTAGTCGAGGAGAGTTATTTCTTTTTCCTTGAAATATTTGACCATAACCTTCGATTTGTGGCATGGAGCTGAGTCCTGTTGGAAAATTGCACCTCCGTTTGGCTCACATTTCTTTAGATCTTTTCCCAAATACTTATCCAGTAGCTCTTTATATTTCCGGCTGTTTATCATGCCTTCTATAGGCACCAGCGATCCAGTCCCCATGTACGAAAAACATCCCCAAAACATCTTCTTTATAGGATGTTTGACAGTCTGATCGATATGAGCTGCAGTGAGTTTTTCATCTCCACTTTTTCTCACCAATTTTGATCGCTGCCCCTACACCAAAAAATGTGACTCATTTGAGAACAACACCTTTCTCCAGTCTTCCTCATTCCATCCGGCATATTTCTTGGCCCTAATAAGCCTCTGCTTCATCATTCGTTGAGTGAGGAGTTGCTTCGTCTGTAGTCGAATGGTTCTTCTTTCAGACTCTAAAAGTCTCCTACGAACTGTCGAGCCATGCACTTTCACTCCAGCGTCGGCTAAGTCTTTTTGTAGTTCAAAACTTGTTTTGCTTGGATTCAGCTTGCTATTTCTGACCAAAAATGTGACATCCCGGGGGTGTCATCTTCTTTCGTCTTTCGCCCACATTTTCCCGCTCGTTTCACTTTAACTATTCCGGTATTTTTTTTTGCTTTAGGATCTTGTTTACTGCTTCTTGACTAACACCACATTCCTGAGCAATATCTCTCTGTATCATTGAAGTATACTCACTTAATGTCACAATCTTCTCACGTTTTCTGGGCGTGATATCCATATCGCTCCTTGACTGACACCACATTCCTGAGCAATATATCTCTGTGTCATTGAAGTGTGCTCACTTAATGTCACAAACTTCTCACGTTTTCTGGGCGTGATATCCATATCGGGAACAACCGGTAAAAGCACAATATAAATCAAATTTTGAACTTTGAAGGAGTATATGTGAACAAACTCTCTAAAACGCACTGAATAACTGTGTAATGTGTTCCCAATGATATAGATTATATTTTTTGACATAAAACTACTGTCAGAACTGACCTAACAATGTTGCCACATGCAGAAAACTAAAAAAAATAGTCATGATTCCATTAATTTGCACAATACTGTACATTCAATGGAAATAAAAAATAACAGGTAACTTAAACTCATTTTATTGATTCTAAATTGCATGAAAATGTTGTCTTTCTTGGTCAGTACATCTTGAAATTACCTTTTTAAAATTCCTGATGTCGACATTCAACATTATCCGATTCTAATTGTTAATTTACATATACATATTTCTGTTCAAATTTTTGCTGTTATCATTAAATATACAAAATAAGTGCTTGAAATATATTATTTTCAGATAATATTACAAGAAAAAAATCACACAGCGTTTAATTACATGAGTGATAAGGAAAGAGATCTCCGTATTTCGACTAGTTATACAGCCATTAAAGAAGATCTTTATAAATTGTTTCAGTGCTTCTACTTTACAATGATAATTTTTCTTGTGTTGTTGAAACCATGCATTTTGAAAATCATTGTTAATTTACTCTTTATGGTATGTAATCTATGGCAAAATTTCAGAACTCCTCTTGATAGTCCTTAACGCAGTCGAATAAACCTGTATACTAAATTTATTATCACTTCAGAAATGAGCTTGGACTAACTTTTTTAAAACTTTGAAAAGAAATGAAATTGAATAATATAATACAAATTTTATAGAACTGACGATAGTTAAATATCATTTGAATTTATGAACATGAAATAAGAAAACTCCTCTCTTTACCTACGTATTCTTTCAACAAGCTGTCAAACTAAACTAGATGAATTTTTAAATTGCGAACACGATATAATTGCAATACAATTGATTTTTTCGTGACTAAAATGATATATTCATATAAAGCCTCTCAGGAATTGCTAATGTATGAGTACCAAAACTAGCGTTTTCGAGGAGACAGAGCTAAACGCATGGTATATGGTAACCTGTCGAGAGTTGCGGCCCCAGGAAAATGGAATAGTTAACGTTCCCTTAGCAGACGCAACTCTTTTGTGGGAAAAACTGTAAAAAGCAAACCTCCAAATTACTTAAGGTGGACATAAAGCCTATTCCGCTGTTATCTTTTCAAATCTATTGTCTCTATCTGCCTCCCTAGAGTCTCTTAACGTTCTTAGATATTCCTATTGAATTGCTTTTGTTACCGTTCTTATAGCCCAATGTAACCAATATAACCGTAAAACTGTTTAACCAGCCTTCGCACTTTAGCTTTAGAAATTTCAGATCACTTTGCTCATGGGGTTTCCCCGTTTTGTATCAGATTCTTTTCTTCTGGGGTGTTGGTCCTAGTCCATCCTTATCTTCTTGGCTTATGTTTCCCATGGGGAGTTATTGCAGCATTAGAAATTTCTTGTGTACTATTTTTTGAATCTTCAATCGTGTGTCAGGAAAATTATTATATATATATTAATAGACAAAACAAAGGTAAAGAATTTTATGCAATACATGTAAGGATATGATATCGAAGTGCATTAAAATATGACTCTATTATTTATCTATGTTTTTATATTAAAATTATATCCTGCAGTATACTTTTGGATATGACAACGCAATACAAATTCCTGAGCTAAAGCATCGGTAAGACTCGCATTTTCGACTCTGTATTATACGTAATGTGAGTTATATAAAGTTTACTAGACCACGCACGTACCCATGAATCCATTAAACACTTTCGCAATAAATTCACGAACTCAAATTTTGTTCATGTTGTGTTTTCAGAATTAGTCACTGTAAAATTAAATTGGGTAATGTGGCAAATTAGACAACGAAATGGAACCGTCAGAGCGTTTAAGCAAAAAATCCTCTCTCTATTTGGATAAATAGGCTAGGATTTCTACATGAATATAAATTACATTAAAAATTGTTACTTTCAAAAACTAAGTTGGATAAATATAAAAAAACTGGATTTTTCGCTGAAATTTGTTTCAAAATTGTACCTAATTTTCAGTCGTTGCATTTTATAAAATATATCTTTGAAAGTTCTTTTAGACTTCTCTATACAAGTATGCGCATATACAGTCAGTTACAAAAGTGTTCGTACACCCCGTGAATGATGAATATCAACAGATATGAACATCCGGCTATAATAAAGCATATTTAGATCCATTTAACAATGTCGAAGAACTCTAAAAGCTTTAATAATAAAATAAAAACAGTTATTAGTTACAACTACAATAGAATAGAGTTGAGTGTTTTTGGCATGTCATATAGATGACGATCAAAGTATTGAATGAAACCTACTTTCTGAAACTGTCATCTATTACTATACGATCTAAATGTTCATTCATTAATGTATATTCAAAAAGTGTGCATCCGAGTTTGAAGTTAATAACCTTTGTACTTTTATTAATATGGAAAAAATAAAGCATCGAGTGGTAGTTAAATCATTTTAGTTAAAATATTTCTTTTTAACATCAACTTAAATACAAACTAAGACGAAATCACCAATAAAAAAGTAAGCAACAAAATTTAATGTGGTCTTACATCAATCTAAAATAACGAGCGTAATGGAGGAATAAATTCGTTTTAATGATCAATGCGCCCAGCTAGTGGACAAGATCTTAGATGAATGGATAAAGTATATGAGAATTTACATATGAAAAGTTCTCAATAAGATTGTTGCCATGACAGCTAAGGATCAACCAAAAATATCAAGGACTGAATGTATCAAAGCAATACTCAATCACTAGACACACAAGAAATGGTATATGTACGTTATAAGTTGTTTCCACATGCACCTTACTCGTTAGACTTGATCATTTGTTACCGATAGGCAAAAATTGCTACTTAGAAAGATTTGGATTAAACAAAGCAAAGAAAGACATTCTGTTTCATCAGGACAATACACCAGTTTATGCACCATTAATTACAAGTAATTCAAGCAGACAAAAACGTAATGGCTGCTATTATTTAGGACATAAGTAGTATAATAGTTCGTCGACGGTCTTGGGAAAAAAATAGAAAAGTATTGTGCAGAATTACTGAATAGATCGAATACTGAAAATAAAAGCCAGCAGACACATTTAGCAAAAAAATAAATTCTATTTCATCACGTCAATACAAGTTTATTTACTATTGATTACAAGCAAAAATGTACTTTATAAATTGCTCCCATATGCATTTTACTCTTTGGATTTAATCCATTCATTCCCATTGCGAATAATGACTGGAAAGTGGTTTAGCTTAACCGAAGAGGTAATATCTGAAACTGTTACTCATTTTGAGTGCCTGGAATAATGCTTTTGTTATTATGCAGATAATTTACATACATATACTAAAGCATCCCTGAACAATTGTATAAAGTCGATGACTATGTAGTAATATTATTAATTTTGAAATAAAACTGTTTCCCTCATAGTTTGCGCCAAATTTATACAAATTATAGTAGTATAGATAGTCTACGCCAAAATCTCACGCACTTTCTTTTTCTGGAAGTTCATTTTGCAATTTAAGGCCATTTGTTAACAAATAATGAACAACTTTCAACTGATATTGAACAAATACAGAACAGCTCTAAACTGATATTGAACAGATGAAGAACAACTTTCACTTCAATATCAGTTCAAAGTTGTTCTTTATCTATTCAATATCAATTCAGAGCTGTTCAATATTTACTCAGCGGTATGTTAAAACATCTGTTCATAGCGTGTCTGCCCTGCATGTCCTCTTGTGTACATAACAATGAGAAGTTCGTTACATTCCGTAGTGGTATGGTTTAAATGATCTCAGTCCAGAGTTAAGTTAGTAAACCATATCAATTACAACCTATATAAATAAACAAATGACATTGAATTACAAAACGAATCTCCACAAGAAATACAGGGAATTTTTTCAAAGAATTTCCAAATCTATATTACCACTTAAAAATATCGACTGTTAATTTTGTCACTCTTTTGTATTACATGCTTATATTTTTATATGGTAATGTGCTACCGTAGGTGCAATGAAACACTTAATTTTGTCAAGTTATTATGTATTTGTATTCAAATTTTTAAAATATGTTAAGGCTATACGTTTTTTACACATGTCTATATGTAAAGATTTCTATTTTGGAATTAATAAAATTGCCTATACCCATTATAGTGGCATATAGTTTTAACTACAGTAAAAATAAGTAATTAAGAAAGAAAGAACATATAGAGACGATAGAGAGATAGTTAATGTTAAGATCTACAACTGTGTCCTTCCGTTTTTGTTTAATTTTATTTTCATTACCTATCCCTTGTCTCGTTCTACTGATGCATTTGGAAAGCAGACAGGGACAGTGATATATGCCCCAGCGACGCATCACTGACACTATCCTCTAATGAATCCTTAAATAAATGAAGCGTTCGCCCGGCAGGATCATCAGCAATCGCAACCACAATAAACAATGGCCACTACAGACGAGGTGGTTTGTTTTGATGCTTACTCTTCCAAGAAAAGCCCTCCTAGGTCCAATGCCTCTGCGAAAGTCATATACCGGTCGCTATTTCACCCTTCGCAAAGGACCTCTCATAAGAACCACTCCCGTATGGAATTAAACAACTTACTACTAGCATTTCTGGTACTAGCGACTTTTAGGAAGACCGGGAGATAATAACGAGAATCCTATGGATTATGAGAATATATGGTGAGTACGTGAGGTAGTTATACGAGGCTTCTGGACTGTAGGAGTTGACACTAAAGTTACAAAGGGAAACGTGTAATTCTTCTTATTATAATAGAATCATTGATGCTACTAAAAGTTATATGTTCTACATATAACAATTTATAGTGCAAATTGAATAAAAAGCCTGTTAAAGAGAATTCTTTCTTGCTTTAATAAAGAAACTTAAAATAACTACATTTTGATGAATATACGAAACGAATTAATAAGAAAAAGGCAAATTATGAATTTCATTTCTTTAAAAATATGGATTGGTTGCAATTATTAAAACATTGAATATGGAAATAAGAGGAATTTTCGTCAAAATTTATTTTAGTCTCTGTAAAACCTGTGAAATGTTAAAAGCAGCTTTTAATAATAAAGCTAAGAAAGCTCGGGTTGATATTTATTGTGTATTTTATTACCTGTAACTATCGCAAGCAAAATAACCAGAGTTGGCACTGCGAGTGTTCAGTCAGCGGCACATTCTTCTAAGAAGTGCAAAGAGTTTAGCAGGTAATAAACGTAAATAAGCACTTACTCTTTTAAGCAGCATTTTCATTATGCGGATTGCACAAGGTGTATAAATTTAGTTAAATATCTGCAGCATCAGATATGTTTCAATAGTTCGACATCTAATGATGAAATACTAGCACGATTCAAATAATGTTCGTTGATACTTAATGGATCTGTAGACCCACTATCACTGACAATTTATTTTAATCGAATATTTCTCTGACAATGATCATGAAAGATTCACAGAGTTAAGAGTATTTACAAAAATTTCGAATTTTATAAGATTAAAACAAATTCCTTATACAGATTCGTTAAGTATCAAAAAATAACGTTTTTGTTATGCAATTATTTCATCATTATACGCACGGCGGTTCTCTACATAAAGAGACTGTCGAAGCATAGCTGATACTACTAGTATTTAACCGATCTTAACAACTTTGTACATATTATGTTTATTCATATTTATTACCTGCTAAACCCCTTGCATTTGGGTCGTAGACTTCCGAGGTCGTTGTTCATACTTTCTTCGTCTTGGCTTCTGGCCTGGAGCCGGACTGACACCAGTGTTTCCTTGCCATTTGTATGGGGTATATTCAAGGCTTAACAGTCACGCTGAAACTGGTGTAAGTCTGCGGTGGGACAATTTATATAGGGATATTGGTCAAGGATCAGTGAAGCGTTACGGTTACCGTTGAGAAGTTTGAAGATACAAGATTACCAGGCGTTGTATAGAAGATAACCATCATCACGATTTATATTATTGAGGCGTTTAGAGGTCTCTATAGATTCATGAATTTTTGGCCGTAGTAATCACTATTTCGGGACAGGGTTTTAGTCAAATCGAACTGGAAATGGTGCCCGGTTTCAAGCCTATGCTCAGCAAGTGCAGAAACAGCCACGCTCAGCAGCCTGATACAACGCTCATATTCTAAAACGCGAGTGCCAACAGACCGCTTTGTTTCGCCAATACATACACTGCCGCACGAGCAAGGAATCCTATACACACCAGGTGACTCTAGAGAAACACAGTCTTTTACTAAAAATGGATCTGAAAGTTTGGAATGGGGTTTAAAAATGGTTTTGAAATTGTTTTTAAGAAATATTCTCTCTCTGCTCACTTTCCACTTCTCCTTGTCAAACAAAGCCCTGTATTATACCATACAATGTTCCCGTTGTTTTGCAAGGGCGATTGGCAATTTCTGTCTTCATATCCCCATTTCTGCTCATAATCTTCCAAAATATTAGATTTTTCTGTTTCTTCCTTCTCTTTTCCAAGCGCATTTTAACTTTTGTTTTGTATGTCATACACTTAACTTTTGTTTTGTCAGTTCATATTAATTTAATACTTCTGCCTATGGATTTATACATTCCTATTGGTATTAATGAATGTCCATCACGACAATAAGAATCCAGTTCTTGTATGCAAATTTTTCATGTATTAGTTCTTCAACACAAGGTCTTGTGAAAATGGTAAGTGTTGTAGAATTTCATAGTTTAAACCGTTAAATTTGAACGCTATTACTTCAAGGATGTGAGAGATTTTTAATTATCCTGCAATAGAGTCAATAGAATACATACCTTGTTTATTTTCATGATTAGATCAAAAATAATCAATTATACTTTGTGTACACCACCATCCTTAAAATTTATTTTGGACGAGGAGAAGGCTCTGGAGTATGTTTTAGAATTTCGTGTATATTTAGTTATTGAAATGCTGTCTAACTATATGATTTTCATCATAAATCATAACTAGTCTATTGTATAAAAGGTTCAGAGTCCAATATGAAGAATAAAGTTTCAATTTGCTTAGCTCTTCTGAAATAATTTATGAGTTATCCACATTGCCTAAATGAAAAACATGAAAGATCACGAAATGCATCACTTCAAAATAACCGTGCAACAAGCTGTGAACGCCTTCAGTTTAAACGACCGCCATGTTTACTACCTACGAAGTTTAATTCTGGTATTCCTCCGTATGAATTTTTCCAACAATTCAAAGGTTGTCAATTTAGGTGTCAACTACAGTGCATTATTTGAGCAAATATTTAAATTACGAAGAAAACTTTCCAAGTATTATATAATGCCCAGTCACCTTCATTTGTTTCATAATGATAAGCATCAGTAACAACATTTTCTTTAACTAGTTGCCGCTCAATAACTATAGATATTGCAATAAAAATTCACATTTAATGTTGGGAAGAGTATTAAATGCCTTTGATAACCGTTCTCCATTTTATTTTAATTTTCAAACTTGTCTCGTAAAATATAAAATGGTTAATCTTCACTTTACTATATTTTTCCCAAATGCAAAAATGTTTTATTAATATTTTAAAATAAACACAACCTCCATTGTTAAGGTCTTCTAAATTGTGTTCGCAAAGAAGAGTGATTACAGCAACTGGTTACGGTTTTTATTCGTTATCGAACGTGAAATATTCGTCAAAATCCAACATTAAATATGGCGGTACATGCCGTTTAATTTTGTGAGGGGACAGTTAAGGGCTGAAACGGAAGGGTCAAACGTATACGCGCGAATGGTGTTTTCGGAGGATTATCTGTGATTACTTTTCCTTCCTTCGTTCAACCCGGTTTTAGATACGGGTAAAGATGATTATAGCAGGGTAGAGAGCAAACAGATTTTACATATTTGGATAGAATCTAAGACATAAATTCGATATCTAATTTAGGTTTTGATCATCAATAGTTGCAGTGGAGATTCAGAATTTTTCCTTTATTCAAGGTTAATTCGCGTTTTACAAAGAAAATATCTGAAGTTGATAATATGCCATGGTTTTTCATTAAATATCTGTTCCAAAAGGTTTCACAAATATTTGTTTATTTAATTAATCAGTTCCTGCCAAATAGTGCTTTTTTTAATGATCTCAAGCTGTAGAGGTAGATGATAATATTATATTGATTATATTTAAAACTATAATACCATTCATAATTTCTGTATCTACAAAAATCGTTGGAAAAGTACATTCTTCACGTCATACTTTACGCAGTATAACCTTTTAAGTAGTACTGAATTTGGATTTAACTATAGTAGATCTACTTGAGATGCAATACATTACACAAGGGATCAGACAGTGTTTATAAAGGTTTAGATAGAAGTGATTGTGTGAAAAGTTTATTCTTTAACCTTCCCCAAATAGTTGATGCTTTATATTTTATTAGAAAAACGTAATATCGTACACTGAATTGAGATGAACGATATCGAATATTCGTTTTATCCAGAGCGTTAGGACGTGCATATGGTGTGCCTCAGGGCTCTATTCTGGGATTATTTTGATTTAATATTTATTTTAGGGATAATACTGTGAGCACTGAAACAGATTCTCCGAATACTATCATAAACAAGCGTAAATGATAAATATAAGTGAAACACTATGACATAAGGAGAAGCCCAAGCATAAATAAAAACAAATAGATTAGCTAATTTACTCTGTAAAGATACGGGAGAATTTAAGGAGTTTATTTATTAAATATAATAATAAACCTGTACATAAAAAAATACTTACTAAAACAAATTGTACCCAAAGGGTATGCAGTTAATAAACAAACAATATTTGTATATTAATGATTTTAAATTATTTTGTTAGCCATTTGTGATTTGTTTTATTGCATAATTTTTTCAAGTAAATACTTCATCCAAATAAAGTTTCAAGTTTTTGATTGATGATCAAAGAACTATGAATTTTAGTTTTACTCGTATTACATCTATATAATCTGTGTAAGAAGAAAATGGAGAGAAGCAGTGTTTGAGGGTATCGTAAGAATGAGAATTGAAAACTGGAGGGAAATAACTAGAGACAGAAGTAAATGTAACTCGGTTATAGGCTTAAAAAGCTATATATATATATATATATATATATATATATATATATATATATATATATACAGAAGTAAATGTAACTCGGTTATAGGTTATATCGGTTATATATATATAAGCTTTTTAAGCCTATAACCGAGTTACATTTACTTCTGTATATATATATATATATATATATATATATATATATATATAAGCTTTTTAAGCCTATAACCGAGTTACATTTACTTCTGTCTCTAGTTATTTCCCTCCAGTTTTCAATTCTCATTCTTACGATACCCTCAAACACTGCTTCTCTCCATTTTCTTCTTACACAGACTATATAGATGTAATACGAGTATATATTGGGTCTGGGAAAAAGTTCGTGGCGTTTTTTCAGTAAAATTCAACTGGTCCCCGCATGGCGCGTGGACGAATTCATTTAAACCGAATATGCTCCATTATTATCGACAATGTTTCGCCATTTTTTTGGTAGATCCATGATCCCATCGGTGAAAAACTTCTGTGGTTTCTGGTCGAAAAACTGAATCAAGTAGTTTTCACAGGCTTCTTTTGAAACCAACTTAATTCCATTGAGAGAGTTCTGCAGAGATCGAAACAGATGATAGTCAGAGGGTGCTATATCCGGACTGTAAGGTGGGTGCATCAAAACTTCCCAACCAAACTCTCTCAATTTTTGACGGGTCATCAAAGAAGTGTGTGGTCGGGCGTTGTCATGATGGAAGACAACACCTTTCCTATTAATCAATTCGGGCCGTTTTCTTTCAATCGCCTGGCGTAATCTCTCTAGTTGTGCACAGTAGAGTTGAGAATCAATCGTCTGACCAGTTGGAAGTAGCTCGTAGTGGACGATTCCCCTCCAGTCCCACCATACACACAGCATCACTTTTTTTGGCGTCAATGTTGGCTGAGCGAACGCTTGTGACGGCTCACCATCCTTTATCCACGATCTTTTACGCTTCCGTTTATCGTACGTAATCCATTTTTCATCTCCGGTTATTAAACGTTTCAGAAACGGCTCGATTTCATTCCGTTTCAGCAGCGCATCGCAGATGTTAATTCGGTCCATCATGTTTTTCACGCTCAACTCATGAGGAACCCATACGTCAAGCTTTTTTTTGTAACCAGCTTTGTGTAAATGGTTCAAAACAGTTTTGTGGTCAATGCCTAGCTCCATGCCAATATCGACACTGCTGATATGCTTATCTTGTTGGACTTTTTCAAGAATTTCATCAGATTTTTCAGTGATTGGACGACCGGAGCGTGACTCATCTTTCACATTGAAATTTCCAGAACCAAAGCGAGCGAACCATTTCCGCGCAACAGATTTCGATAAAGTACCTTCACCGTACACAGCACAAATTTTATCACAAGCCTGCGCAGCGTTCTTCCCCTTATCATAATAATATTGCAGAATATAGCGAAATTTCTCATTATTCTTCTCCATTTTCAAGTGCGAATAACTTTCCAACCACTGCACCGATTACAATGTTTCTACGCTCAAACTAACGTTCGGAAGGTCATCTAAAAAACGAGCCCTCGGTGGTGTCGCTGTGACTTGTTGTTCTTTAGTTATCGGCAACCAATGCCATCTATCGGGAAAAACGCCACGAACTTTTTCCAGACCCAATATATATATATATATATATATATATATATATATATATATATATATATATATATATATATATATATATATATATATATATATATATATATATATATATATATATATATATATATATATATATATATATATATATATATATATATATATATATATATATATATATATATATATATATATATATATATATATATATATATATATATATAATATATATATATATATATATATATATATATATATATATATATATATATATATATATATATATATATATATATATATATATATATATATATATATATATATATATATATATATATATATATATATATATATATATATATATATATATATATATATATATATATATATATATATATATATATATATATATATATATATATATATATATATATATATATATATATATATATATATATATATATATATATATATATATATATATATATATATATATATATATATATATATATATATATATATATATATATATATATATATATATATATATATATATATATATATATATATATATATATATATATATATATATATATATATATATATATATATATATATATATATATATATATATATATATATATATATATATATATATATATATATATATATATATATATATATATATATATATATATATATATATATATATATATATATATATGCGGAAGAAATATTCATATACAAAACAACAAGCTGAAAAAATTATGAACAAAGTCTAGCGTCTATAATAAAATCAAAGTTTAACTCTATAAATACATTTAAAGCAATTAGTGAAAACGCAATACCAGTTCTTACTTATCCTTTCGGGTATTTCTTAATAACATCATAAAAATAATAGAAATTTTTCAATCATCAATAAAACATTTCATAATCTGATGAAAATCCCTCATTCGATCAACAAAATCGCATTATGATCGTATCTATATATCATTTTATAATATAACAAAACTGTAATATCAATCGCGTACAGTCTGAGATCAGATCAGAGTGAGAAATTGCGGGAAAAATAAACGCGGCATTTTAATCATTTTTGCCTTTATATCCCTAACAGCTTGACGCCAATTACAAGTGGCCATTATTACAGTAAAGTATTGCTTATTTTCAAAAACGAATCCAACTTTGTTACAAATTGCAATATTTGTAGTGGTATGCCCTTTAAAACACGTTTTATCTAAACGAATCTCTGATAAATCTCTTCGAAAGTTATCTCTACTACAGGACATTAATTTGTTATACCAAACTACCTGAACATATTAATGTGATAGTCACTTTCTACCGTTCAGAAAAATAGTGGATCCATACTTACCTGGAACTTATACAGATGTTTAGACACGTAATTTGTTTTTATCCGTTGTGTATGTATCATTACAGAATACGACTTTCATTTAAATACAACATGACATAACACATTTTGGAAATTGTTTTCATAATTATTTAATAACACGTTGATACATATATTGATAAGTAATAAAGTTCAAAAGGAAAAAAGCAAACTTTAGTTTTTAACTAAAATGTTAGTTTTCCCCGGTCGTTTTCACGCTCACTTATCCGTCACAGTATGGATTCTAATAAATGGGCAATATCTCTCTACTTCTTGTGGAGAGTAGAGCACATCGAGGATAGTGAGTGTTACAAATTACTTAGCTTCGTATTGATAATGTTCTATGGATATCCTGATATAGTAATATCGATAAATTTAGAAAATATCAAAACGAACTTCTGTAGAGGAGTTTACGGCAAGCCATGAGATGCGCATTGTCTTCCTGAAAAATCGGATGCAACAGCACCTAAAGATAATAAAAGAGATCAGATCTAGCAATTTCTTCTAGGCAACACCAAATAGTTACAGTACCTCTAATGAATTTGAAATGAGACCTACCTCAATAAGTAATATAACAACATCCATACAGCAAATGAAGTGGTTTGATGACTAAATTTTTCAAGAAATAATATGTCACCATTCTTTACATTTCCATCCAAGCATTTGACGATCATCATGAATCCCCAAGATAATCCAAATTCACCAATCAAAAAATATCTCATATTACTCAATGTTACATTGAATCATTTCTTTGCACTGGTTTAAACGCAATCTTTGATGTCGACATCACGTAATATGTGATTTCGGAATTTGACATTATTTAATTTCAGTAATACAAGATTTGTTGCTAAAAATATTCAAAAATATTCACGCGCACTCATTATTGCAATTTGTATGTTGCTAAAATATTTAATAATAGTGTATTTCATAATTAACAATGTCGATGATACTTGAAAAAAAGGGTATAAATAATAACATTACTGATTGATATCCTTTAGGTACTGTACCATGCAAAGAGGATAATTAAAATCAATTTTGCGAAATTACTATCATGGTTTATTAAAATCTGTGATTACCACCTTTCTTCCTGAATGACAAACTGAAGTAATACTTTAGACAAAAAGATACACGCAGTCTTTTAACACAAAATACGACTATAAATCGTGTGCCATGTATGCATGTGTAACTGAAAATATATGGCCAATTAACAATTTCAAACCCAAAATAGGAGCATTAGTAATCCATCCGCTGGTCTTTAATTATCTCGAAGCGGTGTTTTTTAGAGTTTACAAATAGATCCATGGGGAAAAAGTTTAAATTAAATGTAAATCATTGGCTCGTATCCAAAGTCATTATGCGTATATACAAAATGACATTGTTCGTTCTTCTATTGCCGATTCCAGTAAAAGAAGTAAGACTGCGACATTATTTCTTTCGCGGCATTTCTATTTCTATTTTTGGTAACGTCTTCTTAGAAATATTTTACTTGAAAAAGCAATTTTTGAATGTCGCTGATAATATACTTCATAAATTGGAGCAAATCTCTGAACAACTAGTAATTTAAGTTTATCTAAGCGAAAGTAACTTGGAATTTGTATTCACTGCAACAAAACACGGAGCTTCCATTTGTAATACGTAAACGCGTAAAGGGACAGAAATCATTATTCGTCGAATTTTTTTATGTACTTTATTTATGTAGTGTTCAGAAAAGCTGAATTGTAAAGCTATTGTTTTGAATTACGTATTTATTTGTAAATATATTTAGATGAAATTCTTTTGTAATAATAATAGTTAATTGGTGATTTATTTTCCATGAAAGTGCACGATCTCGTTTAATTTTCGAAAGAAATAATCTTAACATGCAATTCTATGAAAGAATATATCAATTTACACATGTCAGTCTACGTACATATATATATATATAGAACACATATATATTATATTTATCAAAAATATATATATATATATATGAGATGAAAATCTTGAAATTATTGCAGTATTAGATAATCGAAATAAATAAATTCAAACTCTATTGGGTGATAATTTAATACAATAGCTTAACAGTTTCCAGTACTTAGAAATTATGTGTGAAGAGACAAACAGACAAGAAGTTGAATTAAATAAAAAGATAGGAAAGGCAACGAAAATTTACCACGCATGGAATAAAATTCTTATAAATAAAAAGAAAATAAAGACATGAAAAAGTTAACTTTTATGAAACTGTATTCTTATGTACAAGTTCATGGATGTTTGTAAACTGGAAAAGAGTATGATTGGAATTGCACTATAAAATTCTTAAAAAGAGTGAAAAGATAATTAAACACTATGGAATAAGACAAACTTGGAATAGACTCTATTGAATAATTTGTTGAACAAACGCCAGTTCAATAATGGACACATGCAAAGGATGAGCAACGTAATTAGCAGGAATTGAGCAACTAAAGTGTTGAAAAAAGAATGCAGGAACACTTAAATTGGCAAACGATGGCACTCTGGGGGATACGATGGTGGTCCTAGAAGTACCCGTCCCAACAAAGAAAACACAAAAATATTGGAAAGAAATATATTTATTTTTCAACATAATCTCCCTTCAGCCCTATACACTTTTTCCAGGGATGTCCAATAAGTTCGATACACTGTGCCATTTCTTCAAGTTTGGGAATAGAAAATTATCCGAGAGGGCTAAATCTGGTGAATAGGGTGGATGAGGTAGTAATTCAAACTTTAATTCATTAATTTTGGCCATTGCAGTAACGGATTTGTGGGCTGGTGCATTGTCTTGATGAAGCATCACTTTCTCCTTAGACAAATGCGACAGTTCTTGCTTGATTTCTTCGCTCAAACGTTGCAATAAGTTCGCATAATACTCGCCGTTGATAGTTTTTCCTTTTTCAAGATAGTCAATGAAAATTATTTCACGCGCATCCCAAAAAACCGATGCCATGGACCTTGCCTGCAGATGAAACGGTCTTCGCCTTCTTTGGAGCCGGTTCTCCATTTTGAGTTCATTGTTTTGAGTGTTCTTTTGTAACGGATGTGGAGTGATGGACCCATGTTTCATCTGTGGTTATGAAACGGCGCAAAAATTCTGCTTTGTTGCTGTGAAACTTCGCTAAACACTCAATTGAAACATCTTCACGACACCGTTTTTGCTAGAACGTGAACGAACGCGATACCCATCTTACACACAGCTTTCTTATGTCCAAATTTTCAGATAATATGCGATGTACCGCACTTTTTTAAAAGCCTACTATGTCTGCTACCTTGCGCACTTTCAGTCGACGATCATCCAGTACCGCCTTGTGGATTTTCTTCAACATTTCTGGAGTCGTCACCTCATTTGGTCGACCACTGCGACGCTCATATGGCCTCGTTTAAACTCTGCTACCCAATATTTCACTGTTTTAAACGAAGAAACAGACTCACCCAAAGTAGATTCCAGTTCAGCTTTTATATCGGTTGGGCTGAGGCTTTTCATATAAAAGTATTGTATCAC
The DNA here is from genome assembly GCA_031893035.1 of Dermolepida albohirtum. Taxonomy (NCBI): domain Eukaryota; kingdom Metazoa; phylum Arthropoda; class Insecta; order Coleoptera; family Scarabaeidae; genus Dermolepida; species Dermolepida albohirtum. The sequence continues at coordinate 149,189 of JAVIWB010000655.1, forward strand.
GTAATGATGACCAATTTTCTCCATTTTTACAAATGCACTGAAAACGTTCACTATTGATGGTTGCCAAACAAATAGTAAACCACGTGGCGTCTTCAAACTTGAAGCAACAACTACCCCCATTTCTAGATCAAGCCGGGTACTTATGGGCCACCCTCTTATTTTGAAAGATATTGGAAAGCGCAGATACAAGACAAATATGAAGATCCATTCTTTAAAATTATGTTCCATGTCCTTTCTATTTTGATCAATCTTCTTAACAGGGCATCTTTTGTATAAAAAGAAAATAATGCTAATAAATAAGTTGAAACCCGAAAGTCATCAAAATAAGATTTTTGAGATGTATGTTAACCTTAAGATAAAGAAGAAAGAAGAAAAAAATGTTTAAATATAATAATTTATAAGAAAAGACAGAAATGGTATACTTTTCAATTAAGAAATTGCTAACAAAAATAATAAATTATAAATAGAGATCAAACATCAAATTATAAAAAGAAATATTAAAAAAGAATGTATGAAAAGAAAAATAGTGTGCAATTGACGTAGAAAAGGCAGAAAGAATTTTATACTCACAAATATAAATGTTCAGATAAAATCGAAATGACACTTATATAAAATAATCTCCATATAAGTTCAAGAAATATTATTTGTAAGTAATAATATACATACATATATATATTCGATATCTATGAAAAAGAAAGAAAATGTTCATTAAATAAAAATAAACTATTCAGATAAAAGAAAATTACATCTTCGTTGTCAAAAGACGAAAGTTACCACAAATATTCTTTCTTTCGATTTAAGAAATAAAAAAATAACTGGTGGTACTCATATATAAGAAATAGAAAGGCTGCTCAAACATTTTCAACATAGTAGAGAGCCATTGAAATTTTGTGAGGTAAAACATTAGCTTCTGATAAAACGAAATCGGCTCAATTTTACCGTCCTTCTTCTATTGCTTGACAAGTTTTCAAAACATCCACATGACTTATGATGATACGATAAATAATGCAAGTGAAACCTCTTCAAACTCCCAAAAAATTAACATCAACCTCTTGTTAGTGCAAGAAAATGAACTTGTTGTCATTCCAGATTATGGGCTTTTTACTTAGCAAGTCTAAAAGAATTCTACGAGTCTGTATTGCTAAATGTACCTGATGCGTTTTTAATAAGTCGTTAACATTCCAGGTACGCAATAATTAAAGTCTTTTCAAACTAAATGAGCATAAATTTTTTTTTGCAGTACATACAGAAATGTAACATATTTCAAGTATAAATTTTATTATTTATTATTATCATACTCCGAAAAATCGAATTTAAAATCCCAATTCAAGTTTCAAATTACTGAAAATACAGTATCACCTAATATACAAGTTGTATCTTGGCAAATTTTTTAAGGCAATAAATCTTTTTGACAGCAGTTTTGTCTATTTTCAAAAAAAAACGCGGACAGAACTACAAATACAAGTTAATACACCTTAAATACTGTGACCTAGAAAGTTCTATTTCATTTTTCAATATTATAGACAATACTTGTTCTACAAACAATATTATACTACTGTTCAAAGACAACAAAAAGCAAAACACGTCCTTTGCAGTCTTCTTTATGTACAAAATAACTTCAACCCTTAGTCGACTTATAATATAAAATATGTACGTTGCAAACAAATATTAACTAAACTAACAATCTTCAAACGAATTAAATTTCTTCTTTCCTTTCATTTTAAATCTTTAAGGCTCCTTTGGTTATCGAATATATTTTTCTATGTAAATACATACACTATGATTCTTTTCCTGTGTTTATAAAAGCCTCTTATTTATTCTCCCAATTTTATACATCTACATAAACATATTTTTTTCTTATTTTAAAGATTTCTTACATAAGCGGTTCAATTTGTTTTTGCAATTATCAAATTAGACCCTTATGCTTAGCTAAAGTTATGAAAATGCTTTAGATGCTCGTTAGAAACATCTGGTGACTGGCTAAGCATTTTGGGAATGGAACAATGACAAAGGAAATGCTCGCCACTAATTGGTGGTAGATTAATGTAACTAATAATCTAACATTAAGGTTATAAATAATTAGTTCAAGATAATAAATAGGGGCAGAATAATTCGTCTTGCTTATTTATGTTCTCTATATGCTATTTTAATGAAAAAAGCATTGTTTGCGCATTATTATTACTAGAAATAGAATTTCTTTAGTTATAAAAAAATACATTTTGTTATAGAAACAATTTTCTACTAATTTTATTGTATCTTATATTTACGTACAACTCTGATTCACTAATTTTGAATATCTCTAATTAACACCGATTACTAATATCGGAATATTCACGTATCAAAACCATTATCATTAAGGAAGTCTCACGCATGATAACGACTACTTATATACATCCGGCGCTTCGCGAATATTCTTATTCTAAAATCGGCACTTTCTCGAAAATTTTATGAAAAATGATTCATAAGAGATCAGAAATATTTTATATATATATTTTTATAACCACCTTCAGAAGGAAGACCAAAATGGAATTGTTCTCTGGGAAATACATTGAAAAACAGGTAAAATCAAGACATTTTATATATAACATTAATTCTTTAAAATTTTATACCAATCTTTTACATTCTATGCAATCTTCGTTGATTCCACCCTTGTTTCTTAGTTTTCTTTATAAATTTGAAAGCAGGTGCTGTTGTTTAAACTAACTTATCACAGAATATTTTGTATAAATTATTAAAAAACGGAAATAATACTGAAGAACAAATGTCATTAAAATAATTTTTTGGGATATACGTTAACCTTAAGATAAAGAAGAATGAAGAAAAGATTATTTTTAAAAAACTTATCGTAAAAGATACTGGAGATATATTTATAAACCAACCTTTTTTACGCAGTAACCCAATTAATTTGTTTGTACTCACACCACGATATAAATATATATTTTACGACTAACAAAAGTGAATTCTCTTTTTAAAATATTTCATCCGCTGAAGACATATACAGATCACAAATATTTATGGAATTCTTCTATCGTTTCGTAACTCAAAGACTGAGAAATACTACAATATAGCATTGAAGGAATACCAAAATTTGCTGAAGAATGATTCGCGAAGGATCTGGAAGATTTTATATGTATTGTTCATACCTGCCATTAGAAGGAAGACATTATGTGAAAGATATTACTATCTGGAATAAAGTTCTAGCTATTGAAAAGGTATTCTTCCGATTTAACATACTTAAAGTGATAAAATTTTTAAGACTGATACTTTTTGCTCTTCTACTAAAAACAGAATGATATCACTAAAAATGGATGTAGGATGTGCTTAAGTTTTTGCTCTAAATAGTAACAAAAAGCATGTTGTGCACTTATACACAACGATATTTCTATAAAAATAATTTTTGATTTAACATCAAAGTGCTCCATTATAGCTAATTCGACTTCATCGTCTGCACTAGAAAAACATTCCAATAGTGTTTTCTTAAGATTGGGGAATAAGCAATAGTCACTTTGGGTCATGACAGAATTACTCGACGGATGATCTAAACAAAGTCATAATTTCTTGCTTGGGTTTTTCAGCTTGGGTAATGACAATCCTACAAATTAATCAATTTTCCAAGCGGGTTTTTTTAATAATATGTAATTTATGCAAAAGTATGGCATAATATTGATATCATAGTGTCTGTCATCAAATTCTCCCCCAATTCTAGAACGTGATCTGATGTATTTTTTTATGAAAACACTTTGATTTAATTGACTCCTTCTCGATCATTGTCATCCCTATGTAATCTATCTTTGATAAAAAATTTTAATAGGATATTCCCAATTAATCGTATTGAAGAACATTGCTGATAATTATTTCCTATTCAATGCTCAAAAAGTTTTAATTTTGAATGTTGTTTGGACCGAACAGTCGGATTCTTGAATTTCATTCAATGGAGAATTTCCATATACGAAATCACTCTGTCATAGTAGTAAAAAGTGAGAAAATTCCGCATAAACGCTATCCAAATCGTATTTAATTTGAGGTGTTTGAACCAGTTTTGTTAAAAATGTAATTACTGCTTCATACTTAGGTTTATAAAATACCTCTCATATTTGTTTCCACTCTTGTGATAAATACTAAAACTATTTCCTACAAAATTTTGCTCAGTAATACTGAGTTCAACCATATAGTCGCATATGAACTCATTGCTTCATGTTTAAACTTCTCAAAAGCATTATTAATATAACTTACATTTGCAGTTTGTATTAGTTGTGCAACTAAAGTAAGGGTCTTTAACTTTTAAAGAAAATAAGGTACTTATTATATGAACCATTAACAATCTTATATTAGCAAACTTACAGTACCGCTAATTGAATGTTAGAAACAGAGTTTACTAGGGGGCATTTAAAATTTGGCCATTCCTTCCCGCATTTCGATAAAAATATTTTTGCCAATTTACATAACAAAGAAACGATAACTGAATATAAATAAAAGTCCGTATCGTCAAAATATTATATTTGCAAAGCGTTCTTATAGCATAAATATGTATATGTGATAAAATAGCATATCACTCGAATGTGATAAAATAGCATATCACAAGCAAAAATTAGAATAATTTAAATACTATAGCAATATATTCATCAAAGTGTATATTACACTACACTTTTCTATTATGCATACCAATAATTTTCCAAATCCTCTTACAAATTTTAATAATTTCAATATTTGTTTTTCATCGTCATTTTAAGAAACTTATTTATAATAAGCCAGCTTTTACTCCTTGAAATGAATGTGAAAAAACATCAAAATCATTTTGATAGGATTCTCTAATCTATGTACTAAATTCAGAAATAACTGATAATTTAATTGTTCTAAATTACTGAATTATTAAAACACATTACATTCCGAATATTAGCCTTTTTTAATTAAATCTTTGTCGCTGTATAAACTAATAATAATTTCAGTTATGGTACCGTGGAACTATCTTGAATTAAATTCACTACATCGTTATGATAATGTCTCCGTCGGACATCTAGCTGTTTAAACTTCTGTGAGAAGTCGTGAATAAACTGCATAATTTGAACTCGTACTATAAATAATAATACCTTTTATTAATACTGGCACAGGATTACAATAATTGTTCCTACGAAAAGTTTTGTTAGAACTTCCCCGATTCCTAATAATACATCGGCGAATCGGAGATTATTTAAAACTTTACAACTTATAATCAGTGTCCATAAATAATCACAGGGCAATATCGACAACAATTTAGGTAGGGCGGTTCTTCGTTTCCTCCGAACCATCTGTTCTTTACTTTCAATAGTCAGTCCTAACCACCCAGGGTGTGTTTCCAGGGGGCGCGTTTTTTACTACCTGAGCGCGTGCCTCACAACCGGAAGCACGGTAATATAATTTTACAAAAAGATTATAACAGTATTTCTAACGCCTGAAGAACGATTTGTATTTTTAATTTAATTTATGTGAATCAGATTGATTTGTGCTATTTCGTTAAGCCTCTAAAGGTAATTTAATATATTGTCTATAAGAATTTAAAAATCATAATTAAAATAAGAAAACATTTAATATTTTTAATATGGTAACAAAACAGTCTTAATGTAATTTGTTAAAAAAATTGCAAATCTAAAATTACTCAAATTCACAGTTGTTAGCGTTGTGAAATTTACTTTTATTATAAAGAACTTTAAAATATGTGAAATTCTATACTAACCTTGTAGAGTATAACTACACGAAAACATCTACTTAGCAAACAACTAATTGAGGGTCCAATCAATAATAACAAACATCAATATGTGTCAAATTTAAGTTCAATTCGTTCATCATTTTATGGCAATGTAATCAAATTCTTGATAAAGTAACAGAATTCTAAAACGAGCGAATGATTACAGTGTATGGAAACCAGACTCCGTTATATTTTAGAGCAAAATATGTGTTATTCAATTCAGCGAAGTCGTGAAAACATTGAAGATGACCCACCGTCTTTTAAAACTAAGCAGAAGTTGTTGTTGTTGAACACAAGCCAAAAGAGACTACAAAAATAGCATTCACCTACGATAATACGTTAACAAAGTTGGCCAAAAAAGTGCCGGTTTGCACCACAAAGAAGTTCTCCTTCTTCATCGAACTCATCCTCCGCGAGTATAACCTCTTTGAGATGAACCATCCACAATATAGTCCAATTTCAGTTCCATCAGCCTCTTAGAAATTTGAAGACGTTATTTTGTAGACAACAACCAATTGAAAGAGGAAGTTTAGAGATTAATGCTAACTCTGAAGGCCAACAAAGATCATTTTATTCTGATGGAAATAAAGTCGTTGTAAGACAGATGACGCAAGTGCATTAAAATTAAAGGAAAGTTTAGGAAACTTTTATAGCTCCTCTCGTATATAAACATATGTGTGCCATTCTCGAATTAATTATTGCTATTAGAACTCATTTTGAGACACGATTGTTGCTGTTTGTTATTTTTTCTGAGACAACTAACATGAGAGGCCCCACACATGTACAAGAAATGTAAAACTACTCTAGATGATCTGAATTATCCAAAATCTTAACTAAATACTAATAAAATACAAGTGGTATCAATAACCATGAACGTGTCTACACATATAACTATATGCGTTACTCTATAATTTGTAAATAAATAAAAATATGGAATACTTTGAAATTTATTTAATATTTTTTTATTTTGGTTTAGGTATCATCCTAGGTTTAAAAATTTTCTTTCCAGTTAATAATAAACATACGCAAAAACATATAAGTATTCTGTTATTAAATTATTTTCATGCAATTACAGCTACTACACAGAAGTCCTTGAGACATTTTAAAGTCAGATCCAGTACGACGTAGCAGGTGTGAAATTGAATTCAAGAAGTGTTGAGATTAAAATCTAGATAGAGTGTATACGAAATCAATTTGACGCTTTGCGATAATTATGAATGATAGATGAACTAACCATTCAATTGTCAGAAGAGTAATACATTCTCTAGACTGACAGCTCAGATGCAAATTAACACAGAATCTACTCCCATGTGAATCGAAATCTGCTTTTTGAGATGAAAGCTAACTCCATTAAAGACAGCATTCGGTAATTGCTAGTCGATAAAAAATTCTTTTTTTAATACTTTACATTCACCACGTTTACATTACATGCAAGTTTTTCGATTGCAAAGTAGATATTTCACATTTTTGGGCAAGAGAAAAATTAAGTTTCTTTACTTATTACTAACGTATGTTTCCTTACTTATTTACTCAGTTGAATTATTGCGTGGATTTGCTCTTCCACACCTCTGTGTTTCGTTTCATCATTTTACGATTCACTTGTCTACTGCTTCGCGAACCTGCTCCGTCTATGTTAATTTCGGTCTTCCCCTTTTCCTGTTTCTGAATTTCTCCTCATAGCTCTATTTACTTCCATTCTTATTACGTGTCCATTTCCCCTCAATCTTTCCTCTTAAATTGTGTATTGGATTGTGGTTTTATTTTCAATGGAAGTGTTTTGCATGGGTGATTTCAAGCTTCAACAGCCATTGAGCCATTTGTAGTGATTAAAAGAGAATCTCTACTTAACCAGCCACTAGGAAGTTTTATTCACTGAAGACATCGAAATTTTATCTTTTGACGCGATATAAAAGACAAAATCGACGTTTGATCTCGTATCATAGATGGAAAATGTTTTTCCCAAAGCAATCGAAGTAAATAGAACGATTAGATTTAGTGACGATATTGAAATTGAACCCAATCAACATTCATTATATAAAATACTAGCTACGACTGTAATATTTTTGCAGAAAACTACAGTTCAAGTTACTCAGGACCCTTTAACTATTATCCTATTCCGTAATTGGAAATTGTTATATGCCTTACAGATGATTTATGATTGGTACAGTAAAAGCAAATATCCGTTTTAGAGATTGGAAGGTAGATATTACTTTAGGAGAAGACTGCTGATTAACAAAATCTTTTGAATTCTGGATTTCATTTGCTTACTTTGAAAAATTAATATTCCCTATTAAATTAAGAAACCTTATATCTATCGAATAAAGTATTACAAGGCTATCACTCATCTCGACTTTCTAAAGAATTATTTTCAAAACTCTTGAATATTATATTCTTCACGTATTTAATAATTAAATGTAAGACTAATTTCTAAAATAATGTGGCGCTATACAATACTTTTAGCTTCCACTTAACAGCAGGTAAATTTCTTTCTGTTGCAGGATTATATCGGCTCTATTAATAGTAATGTTCCCTAATACATTGCACACTTTCACCAACGAGGTAATGTAGTGTAACCTTATTTTTTATTGAGTTGAAGCAGATATCGGAATTATTTCACAACCCTATACTACACACAACTCAAATTTACCCTTTTCGGACAAAAGTACAATACTATCTGCCAATGCCATTTCATACATTGAAATATGGCTTAGTCGATATAAAACATTTAGCGATTTAAATGCCCTTCCATAAACGGGGGAAGTTATCTCCTATACACACCTGCGCACACACAAACATTACATAAAAAATTCTGGATCATTTCAATCACTCGTTAATGTAATGGTCATAAAAGAAAACCTTTATATTTTCTACTAAACTTTAGGATGCTGCTATTCTGAAAGAACTAATAGAAGAAAGTTATTTAAGACGATTTATCAAGCTTTTTGTATTCTTCTTGTCCTTGTACTATATAATATTATACTCGAAAAGATAACAGTAATAAAGATAAAATGTAAAAATTTTTTTTTCAAAATATATTACTTTGCCTTAACATTAAAGAAACGATTTATAATTTATTATAATTTAGTAATAGAATGCAAAATCTCTTAAAATTTTCATTTTGTTTTAATTTATCGCTTCGTATTCATTATAAAGCTTTTATTACATAGATACATAATCCAGCCCCCTTCTACCTTTCGATGTAGGGTACATTTTCACTTCCACTCGCTCTGAGGTCCATTATCACTCTCACTTCTCACTAGGTTCGGTTCTCAATTCACCTACACTCAGTTTGATTGTCACTTTTTCATCTCACTGTTCTTGTTTGCCCATATGCACGAACTCTACCCATTTCCTTCTGGCTCGCGCCAATATCTTGGCCTCTTGCCAGTTTTGTCTTTCTTCCTTAGTATTTCCTCCATTGTCTCGTCCTCCTTGGTCTTCCTCTCTATCTTTCTATATTTGTCTTTGCTCGCCATATCTTTTTTGTTTGTCTGATAGGTCCCATTCTGATTAAATGACCAAACTATCCCATTTGTTGTTTTTATATTGAGCTCTTTATTGATTCAACTTCTACCATTTCTCTTATTACCTCATTTCTCATTTGGTCTCTTCTTGTGACTCCCACTATCCCTCTCAGGAATTTCATTTCCGTTGCTTGTATTTTCGACTCTTGTTTCTTCGTGAGGATCCAGCTTTCACATCCAAAAGTCAATATTGGTTTAAAGATCGTTTTGAATACCGTTATTTTTGTTTTTTTTTGTTTATTTCTCTTTTCCTAATAAGTGCTTTATTCAGCGCATAGTACACTTTGTTTGCTCCTTCAATTCTATTGTTTATTTCTGCTTCATTTTTCCCATCTCTTTGTATGGTAACTAGATATTTGTAGCTCCCCGTTTGTTCAATTTCTTTGTCATAGATCTGCATGCTGGTTTGCGTCTTGTTCTTCCCGAGTACCATAATTTTGGTCTTTTCTTTAGGTTGCATTTATTGAGCTATTACTAGGTTTTCTTGTAATGCATTATTATTCCCGCCGAATATCATAAGGTCATCCGCAAATGCGCACTCTGATATTTAAACCGGCTCCAAATATCTATACCTCACGTGGAGCGACTTGGCTTGGTCTTTGATGTCTTTAATAACATCATCCAGAATGATATTAAAGAGCGTTGTGCTCAATACTCCCCCTGTCTCTTATTATAATTTAGTACTAGAATGCAAACTCTTTTAAAATTTTCATTTAGTTTTAATTTATCGCTTTGGATTCATTATAAAGCCTTTATTAAAAGAATATTTTCAATATTTTCAACAAAAAATAGAAAACTTCCAATAATTATGGTACTATAAGCACAACTGTTTATAAAATTTATATTAACTGGTTATAGCTTGTAGATTTTCGCAATCATTGTCCATAGCTTCTTCGGGAATTCCGGATTGTAACCGTGTCTCTGATACTGCTGCTTCACATCCCGATGTTTAGTCTGCTCTTATAACAAACATCTTTAGGACTACTGCTGATTGTCTCACTTCGCCGAAACTGAAGGTCAGATCGTTCGGAATGGAATTATATAGAATTTGGTGCAGGTCGCTGGAACGTTGTATTTATGACAGTATGGTTTTCAAAGGAAGGTTTGTCATGTATTGTGTAAACGGTGGCCGTCATTGCACATAAGACTATTAAGATTTGTTTGTTTATAGTGTCTGGTCTTCCGGGTTGGAACAGCGTCACTGGTATAACTGCCGACGTTTCGTATCCCACTGTCTGTCACACTGGAACTGTTTCAGTTTCAGTGCGACAGACAGTAGCAGTAGTGCCATATGAGTAGGTACGAAACGTCGGCAGTTATACCAGTGACGCGATTCCAACCCAGAAGCTCAGAAGCAGATAGTATGGACCACGACCGCGGAAGTCTACGTACCAGATTTGTTTGTTTACTTCGATTTTTAACAAAAGTTTCTCTTTTGTCTAATAATCCACAATGTGTTTCGAATTTACTGTTAATCTTTATTATTTTCGTATAAAGTACATTTGCATATTATACTATTGAAATCAATGTATTTACAATTTAATACAAATCGTACCTAAAGTTAGTGAGATTACTTCAAAGTAAGTACATACATAAATGAAATTTCATATAAGCAAATATTTTAAATTAATATCTTCAACATACGACATAAAATAAAAGAATATGTAGAGCAGTGTCTAGTCCATCAAATATTCTACTTGCGGCGCCTTTTAGTCGAAGCATCAATATTGTTTAAAACAGGGTTGCACGGAACGAAAATTCAACTAAGTAAACGTACTCCACCGAAACGCTCATAGATGTCGCCTACATCACGTTATTAAATTTTAAATAGAATTGTCTGGTATTCAGACTATGGTTTAATACAATGTTGCCACGTATATTAGGCAGACAGCTGTACAATACGTGCATAGATATAAGATTTATATGCGCAATATAGGGCTTATATATCACTCTAATCGCTCTACATCCTATTACTTATTTGAAATATATTCTCGCAGTTTATTTTACCTGTAGGAGAGAATAATATTTATAACCTCATAACTTATCCTATTTTATTTATATCGTTGAGACCTACTAAAATGGGAAGTGAATATATACTTGCCTTTATTTGAATTATTTTATTAGGTACAAATATTAATGTCATAGCATATATTTTATATTTTAGATATCTTTAACTCTAGCAACTTAAGCTTAATATATATCATCTTCCTAGACTTAACTAAAGCACTTGGAAATTTGAATTATAATCTTTTCTTCAAGAAGATAATGTATATTTACTGATGCTGAACAAAACTCCTGGTTCGGGTACAGCTTCGCTAAGAAGACTGGATAGGTGAGGTATATAATAATAATAATAAGTCGCGATTAACAATCCACCTTTGCGAGGCATCTTGGCATCGCTGGCATAGTGCAAGCTATCGGCAATAGCTGCATGTCTTCGTCCTCCATCGGTTCCTTTCACCAATTACCCGAAAGTTTGTTCAATCTTAAATAATAAATAATTAAATAAAGTTAATAAAAGATTACATACATACCACCGTTCTCAAAAATTTGGCCAGGAAAGAAAGTTTTGCAATAAATTGATTGAATAAGTTTTACTTTATTTTAATTAAAGTCAGTAACGATTTAAAATTAATAGAATTGTAGGGTATTTTTTCAAATTTGAAATTGGCGGGTAAATGAATAGTAACTTTAGATAGAATAGGTTGATATAAAGTAAGTATGTAAGAAGGTTGACGTTTGGAAAGAAAAATAAAATAATCTTAAAGGAACGCGGGTGTTTTAATTTTAATAAAGCCCCCGACAGAATATATTTAAAGGCGTTGTGTGTAATTCAATTATAATAGAAAAAAAGACTACTATAAAAATAATTAATAATTTTTGTGATAAAAATTGATACAATGTAAAATTTATATAAATTAAAGATATATCGAGATAACAACCACGGAGATATATTAAAGTACAAGGAAGACTTGTCAACAGTAAAACCCTAGAAATATTAATAAGTTTAAAAGATATTTAGAAACGCATCATAATTTTGACAAGCAAAATTTCAGATAAGGAAGGATCGTATACATCAACTTTATAATATAAAATTAATGTTATACTTTCTAACTCGACAACCAATATTCTGAATATGCACATTATTTTCAAAATTAAAATTGAATTTATTTGAAGCCGCAATATTTTTAAGAACTATCGATGTCGAATGTTTATTTTTTTAAATTAAAGAAAACTATTAGATGATTTAATTTTGTTATAAATATAAATGCTTGAAACGAAAATAAGTTAGTCCATAATTATTGTAAGAGATTATAATATGAATATTATAAGAATTTAATAATAGGTTATGTTATGAAAATTCTCCGAATACTTACAAAAAGATTTATTATATCCATATCTGGTCAAATATTGAAGGTAATTTCTGTTAAGAGTGAAAGATATTCCGAAATATTAATGTATTGATAATATTTATAAATAATATTGATAAAAATAATGTTAGAATAAACAACAAATAATGAACTAAGGAAATACAAAGAATTACAAATGCGCATTACTAAAAACTTATTTAAAACTATGATAATCATGCCTCTATAAGTGAAAATGTGCAAGAAGATAATGACATATAGAAATTAACAAATGGAAGCTCCATCTATATAGAAATCTGCTAGGAAAAGGGCAAATTGGGTTGATCGAAGGAAGTAAGAACATGAATTAGATATTTAAGACGGAACTGTATAATCATGAACGAATTCATATTCTATGTTTAAAATAAGGTATTCCTTTGATTAGATATTTGACACAAAAAAGTAATAGTAAAATTTAAACATGTTGAATATGAATATTATATTAACTTAACTTTACTGTATATCTTGTGAAACGGGTTGTACTCCTTCAACCGGGAAGTCATCTTGAAATTAATTTTGATGCAAGCCGTGGTTGATTAACTTAATTGATTGATATATTACCCCTTTCCACATTAATTTTCGTGTTCTGTATACGTATTTCAACAACTAAGTTGCCATCATCAGCAGACAATTAAACAGTGTCCCACCTGGAAAACTACGGCAAAAATACCCGTACAAAAACAAATTCCGCACACGATCTGTACCGTTGAAAACCAAAACGCACACTGAATAGTATACATAAACATTAAAAGATCTATTTTTGTTTATGTATTGGGTTGGCAACTAAGTACTTTCGGTTTTTACTGATAGAGAGCGTTGCTTTATTTTTTGTATAACGTATGTTAGTGCTGTACTTTACCGTTTGTCGCGTGATACTAGTCACATTGACGTAACTTCAGAAGCAAGTAGTGCGTGATTTTTATTAAACCTATTAGTTGTAGGTTAATTTTAAATGGAGTACAGAAACGAACATTTTCGACATATTTTACTATTTTATTTCCGTAAAGGAAAGAAAGCTGCTGCGGCTCACAAAAAGATATGTGAAGTTTATGGTGCTAATTGCTTAACAGAGCGCATGTGTCAGAATTGACACGGTCGGCCTACTGAAGTTGATGATGACCAAATCAAAGTCATAATTGAAGAGGATCGTCATATAACTGTTCGAGAAGTTGCGGAGAGGCTACATGTATCGCACACAACAATTGAAAAACATTTAAAATGTCTTGGGCTAGTTAAGAAGCTTGATATTTGGATACCTCACGAATTGAAAGAAATTCATTTAACACAAACAATCAACTTTTGCGATATGCACCTTAGACGAAATGAAACCGACCCTTTCTTAAAAAGAATCATCACTGGTAATGAAAAATGGGTCCTGTACAGTAACATAGTTCGATAACAATCATGGAGCAAACACGAAAAACCAGCTCAAACCACATCGAAAGCTGAATTGCATCCAAAAAAGATCATGCTATCGGTTTGGTGGGATTACAAAGGTGTTGTGTTTTTTGAGCTGCTTCCAAGGAACCAAACGATCAATTCTGATGTTTACTGTCAACAATTAATAAAACTGGATGAAGCAATCAAATAAAAACGGCCAGAATTGTCAAATCGGAAAGGTGTAGTTTTCCACCAAGATAATGCGAGGACTCACACATCTTTGGCAACTCGTGGGAAACTATTGGAGCTTGGGTGGGAAGTGATGCCACATCCCCCATACAGCCCTGATCTGACACCATCTGATTACCATTTATTTCGAAGTTTGCAGAATTCTTTGAATGGTAAAACTTTCACAAATGACGATGACCTTCACTCGCACCTGGTTCAGTTTTTTGCTGATAAGGACCAGAAATTTTATGAATGCGGAATCATGCAGCTGAAAGAAAGATGGCAAAAGGTCATTGAGCAAAATGGAAAGTATATAATTGATGAAAAACTATACTACAAAACCGAAAGTACTTAGTTGCCAACTCAATATATAGTAAAGTTTTATCACATAATTAATTTTTTTTATGTCGCTTAATACGAAATAGTTGAAAATTAGTATTAAAGATGCTTAATTTTGGTAGTATTATGTGTGTGTGTGTGTGTGTGTGTGTGTGTGTATAAATAAGATTTAAATTTTAAAGGACAATTTGTTCATTCTAAAAACATAACTTCTTTATTTCATTCAAAAACTGGCCGTATGGCCATATCCTGAGACATAACAGTTAAAAGATTAAATAAAAGTACCATATTTATTTTATTTGAGTAGCTGACCTTTTAAATTTAAATTGATTATTAAAATATTTGTTCTATGTTGTTTATTATTTATATTTCGTTCATATAGTTTTATTCTTTAACATATTTATTTGAAATTTGGTTTTATTTTATTTACTTATATTTATTCTTACAAAAGGATCATGGCAACAAATAAAGTTAGTAAATATCAATTACTTAAGCCAGTATCTTTTCTTCTTAAGAACTCATCTGCGAGAGTTTTTAAATATATAAATAAATTAAATTATGAAAGTAGGTATGAAACTTTTTTAATTTCATAAAATTTTTAATAATATGTACATATGTACTTTAAACAATAAACTCTAATATTTAGAATGCTTTTTTGATATTCTTTGTATGAAAATAAAGATTTTTTAACGTGAAACAATTTATTATTTCACGAGCCATCATTTATACGGATTTTCGGATGACACGCAATTAATCCGAATAATTGGTACTCTACTGTGATTGTAAAACCTTGTTTCACGCGATTTTACTTTTCAAGATACTAGTAGCTACAAACAGGCCAACACGAAATTAAACAAAAACATGTCTGTCTACAAATACGTATTATTAACTAAGCTGCATTTAGTTCAAAGACGATTTGAATTAAAACCTATATACAGTTCAAAATTAATGCGTTTGTAGAGAGAATCCAAATGTAAACACAAACATTTAAAGAGTTGTTAGAAACTCAAAAATAGAAAAGTGATTTTAAAAATAGCGCTTCTCCTCTGTCTATTCACGAAACAAAATGTACATACACCAAATACATCTGTGCATTTTGAATTTATAGGCAGAAATTAATTATCCGTGTTTGCTCATTTCTAAAGGCGTACTACGCTATTTATATGTGTATATACGTAAATATATTTGTGCATATGCATATGTGTGTATATGCAAAGATAAAAGTTCATTGATACTCGTAATATTCAGTTTTGGCCTTCTAATAACCTTAGTAAATATTAATAATATCATCGTTCCGAAATGTTAAGGAAGTCTCTTTATTTTCAGAATATATTTCGCTTTTTATAGTTTTTAAAAATTTAAATATTCTTATTAAAGAAGATTAGTACAAGAATAAATTTAAATATTCTTATTAAATATTACTATAGTACAGGATTATATTCTAGAATTTGTAATGTAAAACTATCGTAATTTACCTTTTGGTATACATTCTTTCCTTTGTATTATCTTTCTAAATAACTATATCCAGTCGACTTTCATTGGGTGAACATTAAATATACTACATCAATTCATAATAAAACAGCTTTTATACTTAAAAATAAATGTTTAATTTGTAATGACAATAACTTACGTAATTTACATATTCATATAGAAATACCTGAACATTAATATTTACTAGAGTTGGTACTGCGAGTGTTCAGTCATTAACGGGTGCTTCAAAGAAGAGTTTAGCAGGTAATAAGTACAAATTAACACTTAAGTTTTTATTTACATTTATTACCTTCTAAATCCTTTGAACTTCTTGGAAGCACCCGTTACTAACCGAAAGCTCCTAACGTCATCTCTAAATTTGGAGTATTTTTTCCATCGAGCCCAGATCTTAGCAAGGTGAGTGCACGAAAAAAACGGGCGACCTTGAGATACATGCGTTATTTATATCACTTCTATTTTTTTGTAAATATCACACATTATTTCCAGCTGTTGTTGTATACCGCAAAATGGATAGGACTGACAAAATGTCTGCTGCATGACATAAGTTTCCACATTTGTCTCGGAGAGCAACGTACGCCGTACATAGAAGATATTCATATATTGTATTTAGAAAATGACCGCTCGAAATCTACGGCTGTAATACACGCATAATTAAAATAATAATTAATTAATGGATAGCGAATCTATATACGCATCGTCACAAATTCGTATTAATCTGGTAAAATTCATTAACGACAAACCAGCGTTTAGAAATTTTTACATTGAGTCAAATAAACCTTTATAAATGTCGTAAATTTGTTTCAAATCGCTTTCGAAGGGAATATTTAAATCTATTCTGGTTTTCCTTCATTTCTGCAGCTTCGCCAGGTTTGATGCGTTGAACCACAGATTTCTTTGTTGGACATTTTCACAATAATATAAAGCTACTTTCAACCATGTTACCCAAAATGTGAGAATTGATTTGTCGAATTCGTTGGGGAATTTCAAAATTTTTGGTATTTGTAATTAATGTATCCACCTCTGGATAGCATTGTCGAATACATTGTGCTACAAGGTGTAAAACATGAACTTTACAAGTCCCATGTAAACGTTCCTCACATTTATCTCTAAGTAAACGGTCTACACATTGTCGCTACACCATCGCTCAAAAAACACCACCAGTTGGTAAGTTGAAAGTTGAAATTTTTTAGCGTGTCCAGCACTATCTTTATAATTGCTTTATCAGTGGACTTTTATAATTTTGGCTAGTATAATGGGAGATGTCGCTTTAATATGATCTAGATAACGCACTATGATATTCAAAATAGAATATTTTCTTTGATCTGTCATTTCGTCGACACATAACAACTACGGTTTATCTTTTACTACAGCTTTGATCATATTTTCGATGTCTTAGTCTTGATTCAAGGGGCCTTACTAGTCTTTTGGGTGCGATAAAGTAATAGAGCTGGTTTCTTGACCTACACTTAGAGACTTCTCATCATTCATATCTATCTTGTGTCACTTTTTTACTTTCGTTCCAATCCATTTTTCTCTTCGTAGTTGCTTTAAGCATCTTCATGATCCACGTTTTTCTATTTTTCTTTGTTCTCCTCTTGTACTCTCTCTTCACTCTTTTATTTTCTTCCATTTTTAACACATATCCTAACCATCTTAACTGTCCTTCCTCTATTTTGATATGTACCATATTGATGTGGGTCCCAGGATTTCTCTATAAGTAATGTTTCTTATTCTGTCTATTCTCGTTTTGAATTCTATTTTTTTCAAAAACCTCATTTCAAAACTTTGTATTTTATTTTTCTGATTTACTGTTATAACCTAGTTTGCTAAAACTGGCCTGCAACTTCTATTATTTTTTTTTTCATGCCAAGGTATTTTAAATTTGTAGTTTATTCTAGGGTAGTTTGTTCTAGTTGTATGTATGTATTCAATCATATTTACTTATTATTATTATCTTCGTCTTCTTCTCGTCTATTTTCATGCATAGTTTTCGTTGTATGTTTCAATATTTCGATTAAGTGTTTTTCACTCTTTCGCAAATAATACCATGTCAACTGCATATATAAGTTCCGACATTATTACTTGTTTCATGTTCCAGTATGCGATGTGTTTAACTTTTTTAATGTGCTGTCTTGCTACCTTAGTCTAAAGTTGCGTTAAATAACAATGGAAACAATATGCAACGTAGCCTAACGCTCATTATATAATAGTTTCTAACATCTGCAAAATTTCGAATTCATTAGCTTTGTTCCACTTGTTTTTCCTCCAAAATTGTTGATATATCGTTCCTATTTCATCGAAGGCCGTCTCTAAATCCACAAAACATAAATGAGCATAGCTTGATTCCCTGAGAGCTTTTCCACTTAACTATCTAAAGATAAATAAGGCATCTTGCAGACCTCTTTCAGGTCAAAAGTTTGTGTTTCCTCTAAGGTGAATTCTAGTTTGTTTTTTTCCAAGTATTTCGGCATACACATTTCCGACTGCCCTACTGATCACAGTACTATATCAGTCAGTCATACATGTATTATATCTTCATTTGTTTTTCCATTATGCTGTGTATATATAACATCTTTGTACCATAAATGGAGCAAGTTATAAGTGCAACATGTAATAATAATATATATAGGTAGAATATTATGAAAGATGATATGAATGCTTTCTGTAATTAAGTTGAATTTCTTCAATAATTTTTAAATTTGCTTGCAATTCGGTTACAAATTCGAATTATTGTAAAGTACAAGTGGTAAAACAGCTGTGATGAATATCATCTCTTTAGGGTGTTTCATAACGAAGGTGACTTCCCACATGTCAAAGAAACAGCAACGGCAATGTCAAGATTTTACACTTAATTTAGAAAATGTCCAAGAAGCAATCGGTAACAACTGGACAGATACGAGGATAGTTTGACAAGTAGTGAGAATGACATATAGGTGGCGCTCTAATTGGTAAAACAAATGCACTGTAATTTAGGTTGCCTATTTATATGTTTACATTCCGATATTTAGATAAATCGGTTGATTAGTTTATTTTTGACAGCTGATTTAAAAAGAAGCAACACGTCGTTTTGTTAAAATGGAAAAAGCAGAGTATCGTACGGTGATTAAATACTTCGTAATTAAGGGTATGACAGCTACCGAAATAAAAGATGAGTTACGGGAAACATTAGGTGAATCTGCTCCATCATCCACCACAATAAGTAAATGGGTAAATGAATTTAAACGTGGTAGAACAAGCTGTATTGATGAAGCGCGCTCTGGAGCACCCAAAATTGTGACTTCTAAGGAAATGATATTAAAAATCCATAATATTATGGGTGCCGCGATTGCTTACGACTAATCGCTTCACTTGTTTGCGCATTTCCAATGAGTGTTTGGACCTTTATAAACGGAATCCGGTTGATTTTTGTAGGCGATTTGTTACTTGCGATGAAACTTGGATACACTACAGTACACCCGAAACTAAACAACAGTCGAAGCAATGGTTAGAACGTGGTTCTGCACATCCAAAGAAACCGAAAACCACTTTATTTTTTGGGATTCAAAGGGCACTTTGCTCATTGATTACCTTCTTCAGAAAGGTGCCACAATAAACGGACAATATTATGCAGAATTTCTACAAAAATTAAATGTTAAGATTCGTACTAAACGGCCAGAAATGGCAAAGAAAAAGATTTTGTTTCATCAATACAACGCTCCCTCGCATACCAGCACAGTTGCGATGTCCAAAATCCACGAGTTGCATTTCCAATTAGTACCGCATGTGCCTTATTCGCCGGATCTAGCCCCTTCCGACTTCCACCTTTTTCCAAAATTGAAAACGGCATTAGGTGGAAAGAAATTTTCGTCTAACGACGAGCTTATCATCTTCGTAAATGAGTTTTTTGCAAGCCTTCCGGAATCGCATTTTAGAGACGGCATAAGGGCATTGAAGCACCGTTGGAATAAATGTATTGCTCTTTTAGGAGAATATATTGAAAAATAAAAATTATTTTGTATTTAAAAAATTCGTTTTTCTTTTCCATTCTCACTACTTGTCAAACTACCCTTGTAGATACAACATAGCCTAGATAATGCTATTTGACCTAAAAACAGAATTTCAAAAGCTCCAGAATGAATTATTGTAATTTAAACCCATTAAATTTCGGGGTAATTGACTGATTGCAAAATGTTTAGGCAAACAAATGAAGGGAGACTTTAAATAATTTAGAAGAATATTTACTTTCTTATAATAAAAAGCTAACGTAAATTCTATTATTTAGACGTGATAATAATGACGCTTTATGCATTGCATTTTTGATATCTACAATTGTGGATTATAAATTTCTTCAGGACTATTCTTATATTTCGTACCTCTTCATTAGGGTTTGTTCAGATTTTCAATTATTCAATTCATTCTTCACTTAAACATATTCATCCTATTTTCCTCTTGGAACTAATTAATTAAAATATTTAAATTATTTCATGAATAAAAATATTTAAATTTACATTTTATATCTACGAATAATTTGATTTATTATTGCTACACTATATTTCCTAAATTTTTCAAGCAGCGTACAAGAATTCCTATTAAATTTTATTTTTTTCCACTATAAAATTAATCTACGATACTTTGCAAGTACAACGAAGCGTTAAATAACCTCTTCTTATTTTACTCCAGGCTATATGTTGAGAACACTTACTATGCATATAAATTTATCTTTTATAGTATGGCAGAGCTTGCTCTAGAAACAATCAATCAATCTTTATGTCGCGCTAGGGGTTAAAACAATGAGTATTTACATTATGTTTCCGACCCTATTATTTACATGTTATTAGAATAAGTACCTATACGAGATGCGGCATTGTTGATACTAACAGTTATGCTTTTATTTTGAGCCAGGGTGAATCCCCTGTATATATACGTCAATCTGTTAAGACGCGACAATATCAGAGCGACACTATATGTTGAAGTTCCACTTTCTCGATTGTAGCCCATCAAATTAATACTAGAGCTTAAGTGCGATTATCAAGACGACAATAAGCTTGAATTCATTCAAAGTTTGTATTGTTTAAATTTACTGAAGTGTAATTTCAAACCAGTAAAACATAATGCGGGTAATTGTTGAATTTAAACCACCGCTTATCACATTCAGGCACATGCTTAATTCTGGTCAAATCTTTTAGCAGGTTTTGTCTAAAACGGCTGAGAATTTATACCTTCCCACACAAGAAGAAAGTAACGTTCATTACTTTACTTCACTTTAATGCCAAACTTCCTTCAAATAATATTTCAGTAAATGTATCATATAATGCTAATTTAATTCCTTTCGAAATCAAAATTCGGAAGCAGTAATGTGTTTTTTTTTCTTTTCTTAAGGTCGGATTCGATTATTACATACCTTTTTATGTACATTTTTAAAAATGAAACTGTTAATTTAAATAAATTTCGACGCACTCCACGATAATTTTTAATTTCTTCCCCGACGGGAGAACGACTTTCTGCTTCAATTTTATATTACACTTCCATTCGACATACGTGTACTTTTTTTATGTTTTTGGAGCTAAACAAATGCTTCAAACTAATATTACATTTTCGAAAACTATCATTTACATTTTTACTTGCTTTCAATATTATATAATAATATTAGTTTTTTAAAGTTTTTTTCCTCACATTAGTTATACTGTAAAATTCTTTCTTGTAAAGATTTTTATATTATCGTTGATATTTACTTACGCCAAACCTCTGAATTTAATGTAAAACTAAAGAGTTACCGACTCATGTAATTTCTGGTATGTTTTACTTTAGATACTTATATATATATATATATATATATATATATATATGGTAATATATAATAATATATGTATATAGGGCTGTTTCAAATTGCTCGGTTTTCTTTAAGAATAAATAAAATATACATGGCGCACTGAATTTGTCTGGGTATGTAGGCATTTAAAAGGTGTGATGTATGACATTTATAAAAATGGCTTCGTACACGGTACAACAACGTGTTCAAATTGTTGAATTATTCTATGAAAATCAGCGTTCTGTGAAAGAGTTTTTAGAAAATTACGTGAATTTTATGGTTTACATAATCGTCCATCTGAAAGCACTATTGGCAGAATTATTAAAAATTTCAATAGACCGGTTCGTACACGGTACAACAACGTGTTCAAATTGTTGAATTATTCTATGAAAATCAGCGTTCTGTGAAAGAGTTTTTAGAAAATTACGTGAATTTTATGGTTTACATAATCGTCCATCTGAAAGCACTATTGGCCCAATTATTAAAAATTTCAAGAGACCGGTTCCGTGGAAGATCAAAAAAGTGAAAGTTCACAAGAAAATATTGGTTTGGTTCGTC
This sequence comes from Dermolepida albohirtum, assembly GCA_031893035.1. Classification (NCBI taxonomy): domain Eukaryota; kingdom Metazoa; phylum Arthropoda; class Insecta; order Coleoptera; family Scarabaeidae; genus Dermolepida; species Dermolepida albohirtum. The sequence continues at coordinate 171,626 of JAVIWB010000655.1, forward strand.
AAAGTGTTGCTGAAGATCCTGAAATGTTCATTAGACGATGTTCATAATAACTTGGACTTAATGGATCAACAACATGGCGTATTTTACACAAGGATTTAGCTCTGAAGATATATAAGGTTCAAACAACATAGGAACTGAAGCCATTAGATCATTTAAAACGTCATTCATTTGTTAATTTCATCAATGAACGACCAGCTGATTTTTCTTAAAAAATAATGTTTTCCGATGAGGCACATTTTGAACTAGGTGGCTATGTTAATAAACAAAATTGCCGTATCTGGGTTGAGGAAAATCCACGAATTATTCATGAGAAACCTATATATCCTAAACGAGTTACTGTTTAGTGTGCATTATGGTCAGGTGGTGTAAGTGGACC
>JAVIWB010000656.1:0-17154 GCA_031893035.1 Dermolepida albohirtum
ATCCAAAATATTAATAATAGTGTGGAGTAGTAACCTATGAAATAAATAGATGCCCAAAATGTCAAAAATTCTTACCACATTAATATTTGCACCCCATATACATATTAAACATTTCAGTAGGAAATGTGTAGTAGATAGCTAGAAGAATTTTATTGCAAATCCATGTTTCAACTCTGTTTTATTTTTCTACCAAAGATGGAGAGTAGCTGTTGTGATCACCATCTAGCGTTGTCAAGGTATATAATAGACTTTTTGTACGCAGGGTGGTCCGATAAGTCTCGGCCTGACTAAGAGATGGCGGTAGTTGTTTGAAAAATATCACTATATTAGAAATTGTATAATATATAAAAGTATATGTTTCAAGTTTGAAGACACCACGTTGTTTAATATTTGTTTGGCAGCCGTCATTAGTAAACGTTTTCAGTGAATTGGTAAAAATGGAGTAAACTGGTCATCGTTACGTGATGCAATACTTTTTTTTGAAAGGCCTCCGCCCAACCGATATAAAATCTGAACTGGATTTGACCGGCGATCATGTTTCTTCGTTTGCAACAGTGGGTATCAAGGTTTAAATGACCTGCTACAAACTGTGTAGATGAACATCGCGGTGATCGACTAAATGAGACGACGAGTCCAGAAATGGTGAAGAAAATCCACAAAGCGGCACCGGATACCGCTGTCGGCTGAAAGTACGCTAGCTACCCCACACCTAGTAGGCATTTCAAAAAATGCGGTACACCATGTACTATCTGAAAATTTTGACATCAAAAAGCTGCGCAAAATGGGTGCTGTCTTTTGCTCACACTCGAGCAAAAACAGTGTTGTTAAGATGTTTCAATTGAGTGTTTAGCGAAGTTTCACAGCAACAAAACGGAATTTTTGCGCCGTTTCATAACCATGGATGAAACATGGGTGCATCACTTCACACCCGAGACAAAAGAACAATCAAAACAATGGATTCAATAGGGAGAACTGGCTCCAAAGAAGGAGAAGACCATTTCATCTGCAGACAAGGCCATGGCAACAGTTTTTTGGGATGCGCGTGAAGAAATCAAGCAAAAACGGCCGCATTTAGCTAACAAGAAAGTGTTGTTTCATCAAGACAATGCAGCAGCTCACAAATCCGTTCTTGCCATGGCCAAAATTAATGAATTAAAGTTTGAATTGCTACCTCATGGACCCTATTCACCAGTTTTCGCCCTTTCGGATTATTTGCTGTCCCAAACTTGAAAAAATGACTCAGTGATCAAAGATTTTCCAACGATGAAGAAGTGGTGTCTGCAGTTAATGGCTATTTTGAGGAGCAAGACACTTCTTATTATAAAAAGGGTATCGAACTTATGGAACATTTCTGGGAAAAGTGTATAGATCTGAAAAGAGATTATGTTAAAAAATAAATTCCAAAATTTTTGTGCTTTCTTTGTTGGGTTTGGTACTTCTGGGACCATCCTCGTAAGTTACCATTCACCTAAAGAGTACTTACATGATTTTGCATGTAATCTAAAGTTTTGTGTACAGTCATGTAGATTGGAAATAGTTTCAAAATGATTATTTGTAAACATAATAATGCATTGGATACAAGAAATGCTACACAATATATCCATACACTTTCCATTGCTAGGAAAATTATGTTGATCAGTATTGTATTATTTTAAAGGGAACGTTATTTTAACCCTATATTTATGATTTAATTAAGAGGTTTAAACAGTTGTATTCAGTTTGGTTAATCAATGCTGTAATCGCATTTTAGTTTCAGAAACGTCGGGCATTTGTTTGAGGGTTTTTGCGACTAGAGATCAGACGGAAGTTTCTTATTAAATTATTCGCGATCAACTCTGTCACAAATGAAATGGAAGAGCGATGGCAACGGAGAGAATTTTCTGTGAATTTCGTACGAGTTTGTGCATAAACAGCAAACGTTGGTGGCGAACTTGGAGGTAGATAGTTTTGTAGAGAGGTTTGAGAGATGGAAAACTTTCTCAAGCTCGGCATTATCTTCGATAATTTAAGTGCCATTTTCTTGCTGCATTATGACAATCTAATGTGGTTTTGCATTGTTTGCCTTCGTTATGACAAAATATATGCAAGTAAGTTTGGTGTTTGTACGAGATTGTATGTCAGATTACGTAACTTTTTTAAAATTTAGTAAAGTATTTTAGTATGGATTTTAAATAAATTGAATTTACAAAATCAATTTGTAAAATATTCGTTTTAACGATCATTTCCATTTTATATTAATACTTATTTGCCCAACAGCTTTACAATCTAATTACAAGGCAAAGAATATTGTAGAACATATGTATTGGTTATTATAAAAATAACAATTGCATTTGTATGCATACAATCACAAAAGCATTCCTATATGACATGTGCACCAGCACAACGCGAAAGAAACAACGGTAGCGATGAAAAAATGTATATTTATGACACTGTTAGACAATGTGAGCAAATTTTTGGATGGCACAAATCTTTTTCTGAAGGTCGGGAAGTGGCCGAAGTGATCGACTTGTGACTGCAAGAACTGAAGACAACGTTCGCAAAATTAATGAAACTGTGTGGAAGACCGACGTCTGAAGCATTCGGATGATCGCTGATATGGTAAACATTATCAAAGAAACAGTGAAATACATTTTACATGATCAAAGTGCAAAAATGGTGCCGAAAAACCTCACACAGGAACAAAAAGATAATCGGAGGATTAATATTTGCTCTGACATTATGGAACAACTCACCGAAGAACCAGACTTGCTCACATCACATGTGATGAAACTTTAATTTTCCAGTATGACCTGGAACCAAAGCGTCAATTGATGCACTGGAAGGTCGCCAAGATAGAAAAGAGCGCGAATGAGAAAGTCGAAACTGAAGACAATGCTGACCACTTTTTTCGATATCATGACTAACTGGGTGCCTGAGGGTTTAACCATTAATCAGAAGTATTACAAAGAAGTCCTAATCAAACTGAGGGAAATGAAGAAAAGACCGGATTTGTGGAAGATGATTCGTGGATTCTGCACCAGGACAACCCACCAGCTCACAATGTCCTATTTGTGAAGCAGTTTTTAGTGGGCAAGCGCATTCCTGTACTTGATTATTCTCTGTATTCGCTAAATCAGACACCATTTGACTTCTATCTGTTCTCAACATTCTCGCATTAAAGGGAACACATTTTCAGTCTCTTGAAATTTAAAAGCAAAAATGGCACAATTGTTAACAAGGCTGACAACTGATGAACTACAGCATTATTTTGAAGAATGGAAGACACGTATACAGCGGTGTATGGATAGGGGAGAAGAGTATGCTGAAGTGGATATAAGTTTATTTGCAATAAATAATATTTCTCACACCAGTCTCGTTATTTAATTGCCATACCTTATCATAGCCGGATGTTCGCATTTGATAATATTCAACATACATGGGGTGTACGAACACTTCCGTGATAGATTGTAAATGCTATACTTGGTAATTCTCTGAAATTTCAACGGTTATATTGCGCAAGTGTTTCATCTGCTAATTCTAGTTACACTGCTCTCCTCAACTTCAACTCATTCACATTCCCAATATGGTAAAGTAGATATCGGTATTGTAAATACTTATATGAAAGAATACGATTACCTAATTATTATTATAGAATTATGATTTCTTTGGTATTATTTTATGAAATGAGTAATACATTATATAACGAAGATAACATAAAACATGATGAAATTATTAATAAAGAGTTAATAAAAGAATGATGAATATATCAGGGAATAAATTTATTTAATGTCCCCTAATTGAATAAATATCCAAAATTAGTCTTTGCTCGTGAGGAAGAGATAAATTTAAGTAATTCTATATTGAAAGTAATTTTGATGGAGCCTGTGGTTGATTACCTTAATCACTGAAGGTTGATATATAATCCCTTGCCACATTAATTTTCGTATTCTGTATACGTATTTTGACAACTAAGTTGTCATCATCAGCACATAATTAATCACAGTGTCGCACCTGGAACCACGGAAAAGTCCGTACGGGTATTTTTACCGTAGTTTTCTAGTTGCGACACTGTTTAATTATCTGCTGATGATGGCAACTTAGTTGTCAAAATACGTATACAGAATACGAAAATTGTGGCTAGGGGTTATATATCAACCTTCAGTGATTAAACTATATTGAAAGGATTATCTCAAAATTCTAAACATCAGATATATTCTTTCTAAACGTCCCTTTCCCATAAAATTATTATTTAAAAAATCAATCGGAGAAAATTTGTCGTAATTATGTAAAAGGCATGTCGAACAAGTGGTCCGCCTTTAAACGACCACAACAGTTGATCTGGTAATTCTTAAATACTGCGATACATCAAAACTGCTATCCTTTGACGTTAAAGACATTGTACTTTTAAATCGGTCCGTACATTTATTAGTTTTTATCCGCAGTTGTGTTGGAATTTTCGTCGCAAGGAAAAGGGGCGCGCAGAAAAAGGAAAAAAATAAACGAGAATATGAAGACGACAGAGTGTCATCATCCATTTTGGAGCGGTGGCGAATAGTGATGGCAGTGACTTTCTGGATTCAATTCGTAAACCGAACACGTTCCGAGGTTAATAAACGAATGGAACGACTGGACCTGGGTGAGACAAAATATGCCCGTTAATTTTATTGAATCCTCTTTTATACAGTTGACTGCTTAATTGCGTTAATTATATTGTCTTTTTTATATAAGTTGAATGCATAATGATCTTAATTTCATTTAGTTCGACAACGAATCGTTTATTTTCGGAATATGTCTTTGGAGTATCGGATTAAAAGCCAATTGATACGTCCTGTTGTTCAGAAATGAATATTCCATGAATCTTCATTAAGGTTTCCTTTCTTGTATGTTTTTATCAAGTGATTATCTTCACATCTTGTTTGTTTTATGCATCAGAACGTATAAAACAGTCTTGCTGCACTTGTTTCTTACATTTCACTTTGAATCTGGAGTTCTTTTAACCAATAAAAAACTAAATTTTATTTCCAAATATAAATATTATGGTAGGGAAACCTAACTGTGTTCATGTAACATAATATTGAAAAGAAATACACAAAATCTTTAATTAACTTTTCCTTTACATGTAATTTATAAAGCAATATAACCTACATTGCCAACACATCTTCCGAGTTTCTGCAAGGGATTCGAGAAAATATGAAATAGATTAATGAAATTTATAGAAAAGTAAACTATTTTAAATAATTTTCAACATGGATATATTATGGGCAAATCTAAATAATTGCAATAACTGCCGTGTATGAATTTATTCATTTCATCCTAACAAATTCAGAAAATTCCAACATAGAATTGGAAATATTGTTAAATCTTTCAAAAGTTTATGATTCGTTAGATCCTTCAGTACTGCTTACTAATTTGGAATGTGTGTGATATTCGCGGAACGACGAAGAAGTGGTTTAAAAGCTATTTAATGAAAAGGTGGAAAAAGGTAGTGATTGAAGAACATGGCAGTATATCTGAATCTAAGACAACTCCTTGTGCAATGAATCCTCTTCATTGCACGAGGGTTATTTTTTAAATAAAAAAGCAAATATCATTAAAATATATTTATTTTCATCTACTTCTTTACATAATTTCCATTTTCGTTCAAATATTTGACACATCGTTTAACAAGTTTTAGAATTTCACTGTCAAAGAAATCTGCCTCATATGAAGAAACCCATTCCATGACTTCACTCTACACTTCTTTGTCGTTGGTGAACAGTTGACTACCAAGGAATTCCTTTAAGTACCTCAACAGGTGAAAATCACCGGGTGCAAGGTTTAGACTGTAAGGTGGATGATCCAGTTGTTACCATTTAAAAGACCTGATTAGACCTTGTGTTTGGTGACCTTGCATTGCCATGGAGCAACATCACATTGAAAAACAGGTCACGTAGCCTGATACGCCGCAGTTTTTTAAGGTGACTCAGTACGCATAAGAATTGGTTGTTGTGTCTCTCGCCCTAAAATCCACTAATAAAATCCCTTTCCTATCCCAATAGACAGTTGCCCTAATGTATCGTGCTAAAATTATCTGTTTGGCTTTCACTCTGGTTGGCGACGATATGTGTCGCCATTTCGTTGACTGTCGATTGGATTCTGGAATCATGCGAGACATATCAATAAAGTACAGCCCAACTTTTTGTTTTGTGATCGTCAATAATTGAAAGGAAGGTCATAAGAAAGAGTCATGGGACCAAAGAAAATTCAAGAAGAAATTAGACTACTTACGAACTACGAGATCAAAGAATTTACTAAGGGAATAGATATTGATAAGTTTATGAAAGCTCAAAAACTGATATGATTTGGGCACGTGATGAGGAGAGACCTCGACGAGCCAATACCAAAAATAAGACGTTGGAGGCTAGTAGAAATCAGAGCAAAAACAAGAGCGAAAACTAGGTAATGTGATCAAGTGATAGAGGATATACAAGAGATAGGAACAAATAGTTGAAAGGTTGGGATATTGAACAGGAAGGGGTGGAAGCGAATACGTGATAAAACAAAGACACATCAGAATCTGTAAAAAAAGCCAATAAAAGAATAATTCGCGGATTGATATACCGCGTTCATCGAAGCAGAAGAGCTCGGAGAATTGAGCGGCCCCTGCGTGAACTCGCGCTTTCGGTCTGTATTATTTATTAGAGACAATAAGGTAATAGATCCAGTGTAATGAGTTTTTCTTATATTAAGAACTAGTTTTTATTACATATCATAGATTACTGTCCCTAGGACTTCTATGAAAGTTTTGTGTCGTTCCATTTGAAAATTATTGCAATTAATGTAAATTGTAAACCTCTAAACCTCTTATTTCCTTATGCCGGTGTTCAGATTTCGAATTTAAATCTTTTTTTTATATATGTGAAGTGAATATAAAACCAAGGTTATAAACTATAAATTACTCATAAACCTGTATTAATTTTGTTGATCGGAATGCGATACAGTTTGACTTCTTACTGAAGATGACAACTTTGTAGTAGGATATTTCCATTTTATGTTTTTCGTATTGGACAGTTTGAATTTCAACACTTGCCCCTGCTTCCTAAGCATGTGTTAAAGGGAGAGAAATTTACAATTCTAAAAAGAAAATTCTAAGAAGTACTAAAAGCAACTATTACATATCAAAATACAAAATCATTGTTTTATAGAGAATAAAGCCGAATTCTAAAGCAATTCAACATATATTTATCCATGTTGTTACGCGGAAATCGAATATTTGGTGAGCTCGTAATTTCAAATAGCGAAAATATTGACTTTAATTAAATTTCATTGTATTCACAAAGACTTTACGCCGTCTTTAGGAGTTCTTCGGGTCTCTTTGGTATTCGTTTACTTTATTAAAGGATTCGTTTCGCCAAGGCCAAAATATGTATATTTACCGTGTATACGTGTAGGCGATGTAATTTTCTTTACGCAAACATATTCTCGCGTGCGCGCGTATGTATATGTGTGTACATATGTATATACATATATATATAAATAACGAAAGGAAATGTTTCAAAGAAGCCACTTTCAGAACTCGCCCAACATACAATTACAGCGTTTTCGAAAGTAATTTTCCTTTATATTTCAATTTAAGGTTTTTATTATTCCTGTATTAGCGAAACGGTTACCGCAAAATGTTCACCATCTGAACTTTTCGCATTAGAAACGTTGCGCAAAGTTTTTCTATTTTCCCTCTCTACTGCGCCAACTTTGAACATTTCGTAAAATATATTTCGTTTGTTATAATTCCTCTTTTGGCTTCTGTTCTAAGCGAATATTACCTACAATAACGGCATCTCCTAATCATATTTCAGAAGGAATTTTTGCCATGGTATTTTCACAGAAGTTGCAAGTTTTTTTGGCGATGTGAGTTTTTCAGTATATTGTCTTAAATAAACAGAGAAAATTGTTTGAAGTAAATGTATTTAGAAGTTCTTTTTAATAGTTTTAATCTGAGTGTGACATGCCTTAATTGCTTAGTGAATCTTCATGTGGAAAGAAGAAATTTGATATGCCGGTGAAATACATAGCTTTCTCCAGACTTCTCCCTCACTTCAGCATACGAATATTTTTTTATAATAAAATAGCTTCATAATTGTAAAGAAAAGTTAGGAACAAACATGTTTTATTTATAAAATAATAACTGTATTCATAGACTACATATTTTACAATGCCAATACTTTCTGGATTAAACGGCCAATCATATTTTACTAGTTTTTTCTCGTCTTTTCGTAAAAGCCAGGCCCTAATAGGTGCTAAACCATTGTGAGTTCATTTTGTATTGGGAGATAAAATATGTTTCATTTGAACACCAGTAGTAGTTGTTTTGTTTCTGCTATGTGAGGACGAGCGCTGTAGTGGAAGAAGAAACACCCAATGAAAGCGTTACTCTTCGCTTTTTCTTTATAGGCCGAAGTAACATAAAACTTCTTTTTACTCCGAAACATATATCTGATGCTGCAAATATTTAACCGAACTTATCTATCTTGCAAATATGCATATAGAAAATGCTGTTTAAAAGGGTAAGTGTTTATTTACACTTATTATTTGCTAATCCCATTGCACTTCTTCGAAGCATGAGTTGTGGACTGAACGCTTGTAGTGCCAACTCTAGAAATATGGGTAAAAGAAGAAGACGTCTTTCACCACTCTACGCTTTCTTGATTTTACAAGCACAATTGTACCTACATTATACTTTATGTAGTAGTGCAATCAATGATTTAAAAAGTACTAGTGTAGATTCAATGTATTATTTTGTTGTATTTATTAATAAATCTACTTTTCTCTTGTACCAAAGAAAATTTTGCACTAGTAAGCTATAATTTCATATTGAATACTAAAGTACTCTTATTCAAGTCACATAAATACAGTTAGTTACAAAAGTGTTCTTACACCTTGTTAATATTGAATATCATCAAATGTGAACATCCGGCCATGATAAAGCATATTTACTTCCATTTAGTAACTTTAAAAACCTCTGAAAACTTCTAATAATAATACAAAAATTGTAATTATTTGCAACTAGAAGAGAATTGTTATTATTTAAATTAAGTATTCTAACTTAATCACTAAGGTTGATATATAACCTCTTTCCACATTATCTTTCGAAATTCTGTATACGCATTTCGACAACTTGGTGTATACGCATTTCGACAACCAAGTTGTCATCATCTGATGATGACAACTTGGTTGTCATGATCAGATTTTACAAGTGTAATGAGTTTAAATTTTTGGATATGTGCACTGAAGGTAGCTGTAGAGATCGAATTCTATATTGGAAAGAAAGCACATTAACAAAACATAAAGAGAATCTACAATAAAGCCATGTTTAATATTGACATGTTTAATATTGATTATTATCAACGCTTTAAAAACCCGTACCTAATTAAACGTACTATATTCTACAATATGCACGATATACACTACCGTCCATAAGTTTAATCGCACTATAAATAATTTTAATTGGGAAATGATATTAAAGAGATTGTTTATTTTCATGACAAATTTATTTATCAAATACTAAACTAACATACAATTCAAGCAAATGACATTATTATTCTAAGTAATATTATAACAAATTAGCTTTAATTTTACATTCGTCAATGTAACCACCCCTAGCTGCGACCACAGCTTCACAAACACGTGGCATTCGGCCGAGATATTACTGGTCGATAGCGTTCCATGCATTCCGCAACTTACCCCTAAGATCTGTCTAGTAGGAGGTATTTTACGCACTTCGCGATCCAAACAATCCCATAATAGCTCTATCGGATTGCAGTCCGGACTTTGGGGTGGCCATGTCATTAATGTAAGGATTCCTCTTTCAGTTTGGTCGGCGAAAAGTCTTTTTACAATCTTTGCTGTGTGTTTGAGGTCATTATCTTGCTGATAAACAAACCCCGGACACATTAGCTCCATCGCTGACGGAAGAGCATGCTTTCGCAATATACCCAAATGTACTTCTTTTATAATCCTTTCTGTGATTTGCACCAATTTTCCGATGCGCCCACCTCCAAAGCAACCCCAAACCATCATATTTCCACCACTATGTTTCACTGTCTTAACCACACATTCATCTAACATTCTCTCCCCAACACGACGACGAACAAAAGTACGGCGTTTATTTCCAAAAATTTCAAATTTGGATTCATCTGTCCATAAGATTTGTTTCCATTCTTCGACAGTCCAGTACCTGTGTGTTCTCGCTTAGGCCAATCTTTTTGTTTATGTTCTGCAAACAGACGCGGTTTTTTTTACTACTACTGGACCTCTAAGGACAGCTTCAGCTAAACGGCGTTTGGTTGTTCTTACGCCAACCGTAGCTTCTTGTTGTACGTTATATTGTGCTTCTATTTCCGGGGTTGTAAAGCCACGATTGCACAAGGGCATTAATTTCAGATATTCATCTTCTCCTTTAGTAGCTATCCTCGACCGTCTACTGCGTTTTTGTTCCCCGAGTTAGTGAGTTTCTGCCATTCTCGGGCGATCCCTCTATTAGAAAGCTTTGTTTCGTGCAAAGGAATAATTCTTCTTCGTTGTTCAAGAGTTAGTTGATTTCTCCTTGCATGTTTTAAACACAATTAAAAAAATACGCTCACTCGATAGCACTTGCTGACACTTCAGCAAGAGTATTAATTGTGTAATAGACATAAGACCCTTACAAGCACACAAATATCAGGTAAAGACTGGCTATTACGTCCACGTAATATACCACACAATATACAATTCCGTGTAAGGGATAATCTCCATGACACCCTCATTATATTTCTTACCTGAATATTATTTCGTGAAATAGAAAATAAGGCGTTCATTCGTTTATACAAAATACTTCGGTTAAATAACGTGCAAATATGTAAAATGATCTTCGTTTGGATACAATTTCAATATATTAACTTAAATATTTTATTTCCTTCTGCAATTAAAAGTATCTGTAGTACGATTAAACTTATGGACGGTAGTGTATGTCGGTGGGCGTTGACTAACCGGAGATATCCGTACCACCTCTGGCCGCTGATTCGTGGTGTCTAAATATCCCCGCTTTAGTGACAAGTGGATGTTTACTGAGCATGCTATGTATTTCACGTAATTTTCTTTTACATTTAGACTATACTATAGAAATAATTGATATATTTCATATTAACTACGATGACATGAAAATTAAACCGATATTTTAGGACAATACTGTGGCATAACATAGCCTTAATCGTTTCGTGGAGCAAAATACTGTAAATAACAATACATACAAACAATATTTTAGTATAAGGCAATTTAAAACAAGTTCAAATCATTTCAATTAACACATACAAGTATGCTGTACATTATTTTAACTAACCACATTATTCAATTATTACAAGAAGAATATATTAACATGTTATATTCATGCTACATTCTCCAAAACTTTGTCTACAACTAGCGCGAAGTTGTAATAATTTCGTCAACAACAGATGATACATCTCAACATGAACGTAGAAAGATGGCGGCTGCTCAAGCGAACCGAAAATTAATATGGAAGTTCTGCGTATGACAGGTTGCGAATAGGTACGCTAAATAAATTTACTATTGTTTAATTAAAATGATTTTAACTCTTTGAACTTGAATTCGAAATTGTCGGCAAAGAGAAATTTGCTTTGGCCTGAAGCAAATTTGGAGTAAACACGAAACACAAGTTAAGGTATTTACGAAAATTTCCAAAATCATGTACCTATTGTTAAATTAATAAAGTTCCGCTAACCACAGAGAGTGTATTTGATGTTATTTTTTAAATATTATTAACAATATTCAAACAATAATAATGCTAATTAATATTCTTTGAGTTGAAACGCAAATAGCGACTAAAACGAAAGGTTGTACGTAGTATACACGCGTGATAATTTTTAATTTGAAACATTAAAGTAGTATAATAAATTATGTTATATTAATAATGCCCTAGAAAATGGTATTTAGGAGTTAATGTTTGAAGAAAATTAGGTTGAAATTTATATCCAATTGTTAGAGATTTTAATTGAGGGAAGTTATATAATTATGAATATTTATTATCATCTTTTTATTGTACTTTAATATTTGATACAACTCCTCAGGAAGTTGAACATTTTGTGTTCTTTTGTTACTGGCAAAATTACCTAGAAATTTGTTCATACACGTTGGGCCTTATACCTATGTATATTGTTACATATGTATCGTATCAGTTATAAAACAGTTCTATAAAAGAAGAACCTAATGAAGAAAGTAAGAGCGATGTCACCTAAATGTCAAGACGAATAAAGCCGTTTTCAGCAATAAACCATACAATTTATGCGACAAAACCACACCAGGAATGACGTGTTTCTTGATATCCGAATTTTCTAAAACTGTGGTTTGTACTTGTACCATTGGTTACCGGTTTTTATTCTTTTACAAGATCTTTGTGTTCTGTCTGTACATCTGTCTTGGACATGCACCTGTGATATGCTCAAATGTGTTTGTTGTTTACTGATATTGGCTGCGTATGTTTTCAATGTTGTTTTGTCACAGAGAAAACCGAACTTTTTTTAAAATAGAAACACAAGCTTACTATTTTGATAAAATTCACTTATTTTTTTCAAAGCAGTTGCCTTCGGCTTTAATACAACGTTTTGCACAGTCAATTAACATGTCGAATGAATTTTAAGTTCATCTTTAGAGATGCCCGTTAAAATTGTCGTTGGCGCCTTTTTAATTGCTTCGATGTCGGCATAACGCTGCCCTTTCAACGGCAAATGTAGTTTGATGAATAGACAGATACGACAGGGGGCCAAATCCGGTGAATACGATGAATGGTTGATGGTTAAAAAATGCCATTTGTAGTTAAAAAGTCAGCGATAAGCGTCGATCGATGAGATGGTGCATTATCATGTAATAAACGCTCTCTCAGACCCAAATGTTGTGTCAAAATGAAATGAATTGAATCTTTGGAAATATTCGTTCGTGTTAATTTCCGTAACTACGTCTGTCTTTAAATCATTTATACCACTCATACACACTCGTACGTGCACTTGTTTTATCAAATTAAACGTCTCTGTAAACGATCTACTGAGTTTAAAATAGAACTTAATATTTGCTCTTTATTCAAAATTCATTTTTTGACCTATGTCAAATACATATTGTTACTTTATGCGTAATTTCTCTGCGTCTAATAATGCAAATGTCATAGTACTTTGACATAACATTGGTGAAAGGTGAACCTTACCGACGCATATGTTTTTAATAGATGGCGCTTCTAAGAATTACTACTTTCTTATTTCTCTGTGACAGACTGTGTATATTTATTGTAGTTTCTAGCTTTCGCAACTCGATCTTCAGGTGCGATTATCATTATTATGACTGGATTATGGATCTTTTCTCGTACTTCCTCGGGTTTATGGTACAGGTTTGATGTCTATCTATACCTGGGTTATACTTCTGTTACCACAGAAATATCACTACTACCTTACCCATTTTGTATTCTCATTTTAGCTTTGCAGATCACTTCTACTTCTACACAACCTGGAATATTCAGCAAAATAAGAGGGGTGTTCCTTGCGCTATTTTAAGATTCCGACAATGCATTTATATACTTTGTATAATTAGATACTTATTGAGAAAAAAATTAATTCTACAATAAGTGAATATATATATATATATATATATATATATATATAAGTATACTCAAACTAGATTAATATAAATACCATGAAGTAAGACTAAGACCACGCTTCTGTAAATTATCATAATACATTTACATTTGAAAGTACCAATTAATTAACATGTTTACTTGAATGAAATTAAAAAACAAAAATATAAAATAAAAATATTCAATCCAAAAAATTACGCGTACCATTACAAGTAAAATTTTTTTGCTAAATATTTCTATTATTTCTGTATCGTTTCTTATCTTATCTCTTTGGTTTAGATTTAGCAATACTTTCATGTGCATTTCTTTGTAAATGCCCATTTTCAAACGTTTTCTGTTTCTTCGTGATATATGTTCTTGTCTTAACCGTGCTGAAATTCTTTTATTGTTAGTAGTAGCATGTTTTTGATCTATTAATCTCTGTTCTGAAAAATGGATCGAAATTCTGGACATACGAGGGAGCGTTTTTATATTCGCGGAATGGGGGACAAGGGGTGGAAATAAAAAAACAAAATTATTTTTCTTTTTCAATATATTCACCTGCAAGACGGATACATTTTTCACATCTTTCAATTAATTTATTTATACCCTCATAAAAAAATGATTTCTCTTTATCTGCAAAATACGCCGAAACTGCCTCCTTGACTTCATCATCGGCAGTAAATTTTTTACCCCGCAGCTCTTTTTTCATTTTCGGAAACAGGTAATAATCACTCGGGGCCAGGTCTGGCTGTAGGGTGGGTGATTCACAATTTCGAAGCCCACCTTATGCAGGGCAGCTAACGCAACGCGGCTCTTGTGGACGGGCGCGTTGTCGTGCAAAAGCAGAACACCTTTTGTCAATTTTCCCCGTCTTTTCTCTTTAATGGCTTCTTTTAGTCGCTCTAATATTGAAGCGTAATATTATCCGGTTATAGAAACACCTTTATCTTTATAATCAATCAACAATATTCCTTCCGAGTCCCAAAATACCGTTGCCATGAGTTTCCCAGCTGATTGTGACACTTTAAATTTCTTGGGAGGTGCTGTGCCCTTTTTATGCCACTGCATGGAGTCTTGTTTGGACTCAGGTTCATAATGATGAACCCATGTTTCGTCTCCAGTAACAATTCCACTCAATACACCATCCTTGTCTTCATTACAGAGGTTCAAAAATGCACGCGAACACTCTACGCGCTGTTGTTTTTGCGGCGGCGTGAGCATTCTCGGCACCCATCTTGCGCTGACCTCAGACATGCCGAGATGATCGTGTAGGATTTTAAAAATTGTTGTATCGGATACTCCAACCATTTCTGCGAGTTGTTTCTTCTTTAGTCGAGCATCTTCGAGTACAATTTGTTCAACTTTTTGAATAAGTGCTGGCGTGGTCACCTCAATGCCCCTGCCCGGCCTCGGGTCGTCTTCAAGGGATTCCCTTCCTTTTTTAAATAAACTATGCCACTTGTACACCATGGTTTTTCCTGGACAAGAGTCGCCGTAAACCAATGACATCTCATTCATTATGGTCGCGACTGATTTTCCTTGCCTGGTAAGGAACTTTATAACGGCACGATATTCGATTTTTTCCATATTTCACTTTTCACTCCTGATTATGTTACTTGGTTGACGATAGCTCAAAGACTAACTGTCTAATAACAATGAAACTTCGTATTTATACTAATCATGAGTCGCTGCACAGGCCACGCCCCCAATGCGCCTACTCACCCCTCTACAACCCGCACATTCCGCGAATATAAAAACGCTCCCTCGTACTTCAGTAAAATTTTTGTGTAGTTTCTGTATGCGGCCTATTTTGATTGTGCCTCTTTGTACCAGGTGTATCGGAAAGTCATTACAGGTTTTTTCGTGAAAAAAACCACATAATTTTCAAGAAAATGGAAAAATTTATTTATTCAAAATATTGGCCATTTGATTCTACACATCTCTCAGGCAATTTATGGATACCATTGCAAAAAAACTGTTTGTCTTTTGAGCAAAACCGTTTAACTTCTTCGAAATTAACGCAGTGCTGTTCTGCAAGCGCGTGTCCCATTGATGTGAAAAGGTAATAGTCAGACGGGGCAAGGTCTGGAGAGTACGGCGGGTGCGATATTATATCTCATCCAAGTTCTTTCAACGTTTCCTTGACCGATTTTGCTGTATGAGATGGCGCTTTATGGTGCTATAAAATCACTTTACCGTACCTTCGGGCTCATTCTGGACGTTTCTCTGTCAATGATTGGTTCAAATTGATAATTAGATGTCGGTAGAGATCAGTATTAACTGTTTCGCCAGCTTTCAAGAGGTCGTGATGCATCACACTACTCTGGTCCCACAAAACACAGAGTATTTTCTTGCGACCAAGACGATTTGGCCTTGAGAGTCGACGGGCTGGCTTCACCAGGTGAATCATGATTTTTTGCACTTAAGATTTTTGAAATATATCCGTTTTTCACCCGTCACTATTCGATGCAGAAATGACTTTCGGTCATACCTCTGAAGCAACATTTCGCAGACGATTTTTCGATTTTCCATTTGCATTTTCCCATCTTTTAAACTTTTCCCATTGTTCGTAATCGGTCGCGTTTGTTGAGTCACATTTAACGCTTCTGCCAATTGTTTGTGAGTTTGGGTTAGGTCTTCAACTCCTGCAGTTTGGCATCTTCAAACTTTTTCGGCCTACCAGAACGTTCTTTCTCTTGCACATGCAAGTCACCACTCTTGAATTGTCGAAACCGTGCTTCACATGTTTCCATGGTTGGAGCATGCTCACCGTAAGTTTCTACCAGGAAACGATGACTTTCGGCGGCTTTTTTCTTTTGATTAAATAACAAAAGTAATGCGTGCATTCAGTGGCGGCTGGTCAGGTGAGGCAGGTGAGGCAGTGCCTCACCATCTAAATCTTGGAATTATAACAAGAATAATATGTATACTTTTAAAATTCTTTATAAATTAATTATCATCTTTTATTCAGAATTTATCTTATAAACAATAAGAAAATAGTTTTAAATAAACCGGCATTACAAGCAAAGTACAAATTTATCATTTCATTTTAATTCCGTGCGAATGTACGAGCGCGTATACTTGCCCCGACCAACTTCATGCTTGATCTATGTATATCCCTACTAAACACGAATATTTGAGGCCCGGCCACTCATTGCCTCTCATTGAAAATTTATAACGCACTACAGCAGTCAAAAAAATTCTCAATTTCTATGGAAATTACAGTAAAGTATTAGCTACATATTTAAGATAACAAAGAAGAAAAAATATTCAAAAAGTTAATAGATTTTTCTAACTTTATTGTGAGATTTTTGAATTTTTTAATAATATAGAAAGCATTATTAATAGGATAAATTAAGTATTTATTTAATGATATAAAGATGTCTAAAGGTTTACATTCTTCTTGTACAGTTTCTCAATATTTCCTCCACGCAAATAATATGTTTTAAGTTTTAACAGGAGTATTTTTATTGTTTCAAGTAGATATTGTTTAGATATCAATGTATGTATGTATTATTTAGCCTGAAGCCAATTTGAACTGAGCC